>OZ026531.1:22304920-22493554 GCA_964019695.1 Loripinus fragilis
AACTCTCTCTCTCCCTCTCACACTCTCTCCCTCTCTCTCTCTCTCTCTCTCTCTCTCCCTCACACTCTCTCTCTCTCTCTCCTCTCACACTCTATCCCTCTTCCTCTCACTCCCTCTCACACTCTCTCTCTCCCTCTCACACTCTCTCTCTCTCTCCCTCTCACACTCTCTCTCTCTCACACTCTCTCCCTCTCACACTCTCTCTCTCACACACTCTCTCTCTCTCTCTCCCTCTCACACTCTCTCTCTCTCTCACACTCTCCCTCTCACACTCCCTCTCACACTCACACTCTCTCCCTCTCACACTCTCCCCTCTCACACTCTCCCTCTCACACTCTCTCTCACACCTCTCTCTCTCTCCCTCTCACACTCTCTCACACTCTCCCTCTCACACTCACACTCCCTCTCACACTCACACTCTCTCTCCCTCTCACACTCACACTCTCTCTCCCTCTTACACTCACACTCACACTCTCTCCCTCTCACACTCTCTCTCCCTCTCCCTCTCACACTCACTCTCTCTCCTCACACACTCAGACTCTCACACTCACACTCACACTCTCTTCCTCTCACACTCTCTCTCTCCCTCTCACACTCACACTCTCTCTCCCTCTCACACTGACACTCTCTCTCCCTCTCACACTCACACTCGCACTCGCCCTCTCACACTCGCCCGCTCCCTCCCCACTCACCCTCCCTCCCGCTCCCTCCCTCCCCACTCACCCTCCCTCCCGCTCCCTCCCGCCCCACTCACCCTCCCTCCCGCTCCCTCCCTCCCCACTCACCCTCCCTCCCGCTCCCTCCCGCCCCACTCACCCTCCCGCTGCTCCCTCCCCACTCACCCTCCCTCCCCACTCACCCTCCCGCCCCACTCACCCTCCCTCCCCACTCACCCTCCCGCCCACTCCCCACTCACCCTCCCGCTCACCCTCCCTCCCCACTCACCCTCCCGCTCACCCTCCCGCTCACCCTCCCTCCCCACTCACCCTCCCGCTCACCCTCCCTCCCCACTCACCCTCCGCTCACCCTCCCTCCCCACTCACCCTCCACGCTCACCCTCCCTCCCCTCCCCCTCCCGCTGCTCCCTCCCCACTCACCCTCCCTCCCCACTCTCCCTCCCGCTCCCTCCCGCCCCACTCACCCTCCCGCTGCTCCCTCCCCACTCACCCTCCCTCCCCACTCACCCTCCCGCCCCACTCACCCTCCCTCCCAACTCACCCTCCCGCCCACTCCCCACTCACCCTCCCGCTCACCCTCCCTCCCCACTCACCCTCCCGCTCACCCTCCCGCTCACCCTCCCTCCCCACTCACCCTCCCGCTCACCCTCCCTCCCCACTCACCCTCCGCTCACCCTCCCTCCCCACTCACCCTCCCGCTCACCCTCCCGCCCCCTCCCTCCCCACTCACCCTCCCGCCCCCTCCCTCCCCACTCACCCTCCCGCCCCTCCCTCCCCACTCACCCTCCCGCTCCCCCTCCCTCCCCACTCACCCTCCGGCTCACCCTCCCTCCCCACTCACCCTCCGGCTCACCCTCCCTCCCACTCACCCTCCGGCTCACCCTCCCTCCCCACTCACCCTCCCGCTCACCCTCCCTCCCCACTCACCCTCCCGCCCCCTCTCTCCCCACTCACCCTCCCGCCCCCTCCCTCCCCACTCACCCTCCCGCCCCCACCCTCCCCACTCACCCTCCCGCTCCATCCCTCCACACTCACCCTCCCGCTCACCCTCCCTCCCCACTCACCCCTCACCCTCCCCCTCACCCTCCCACTCCCCCTCCCTCCCCACTCACCCTCCCACTCCCCCTCCCTCCCCACTCACCCTCCACGCTCACCCTCCCTCCCCACTCACCCTCCCACTCCCCCTCCCTCCCCACTCACCCTCCCGCTCACCCTCCCACTCCCCCTCCCTCCCCACTCACCCTCCCACTCCCCCTCCCTCCCCACTCACCCTCCACGCTCACCCTCCCTCCCCACTCACCCTCCCACTCCCCCTCCCTCCCCACTCACCCTCCCGCTCACCCTCCCTCCCCACTCACCCTCCACGCTCACCCTCCCTCCCCACTCACCCTCCCACTCCCCCTCCCTCCCCACTCACCCTCCCGCTCCCTCCCTCCCCACTCACCCTCCCGCTCCCTCCCTCCCCACTCACCCTCCCGCCCCCTCTCTCCCCACTCACCCTCCCGCCCCCTCCCTCCCCACTCACCCTCCCGCCCCCTCCCTCCCCACTCACCCTCCCGCTCCATCCCTCCACACTCACCCTCCCGCTCACCCTCCCTCCCCACTCACCCTCCACGCTCACCCTCCCTCCCCACTCACCCTCCCACTCCCCCTCCCTCCCCACTCACCCTCCCACTCCCCCTCCCTCCCCACTCACCCTCCACGCTCACCCTCCCTCCCCACTCACCCTCCCACTCCCCCTCCCTCCCCACTCACCCTCCCGCTCACCCTCCCACTCCCCCTCCCTCCCCACTCACCCTCCCACTCCCCCTCCCTCCCCACTCACCCTCCACGCTCACCCTCCCTCCCCACTCACCCTCCCACTCCCCCTCCCTCCCCACTCACCCTCCCGCTCACCCTCCCTCCCCACTCACCCTCCACGCTCACCCTCCCTCCCCACTCACCCTCCCACTCCCCCTCCCTCCCCACTCACCCTCCCGCTCCCTCCCTCCCCACTCACCCTCCCGCTCCCTCCCTCCCCACTCACCCTCCCGCTCCCTCCCTCCCCACTCACCCTCCCGCTCCCTCCCTCCCCACTCACCCTCCCGCTCCCTCCCTCCCCACTCACCCTCCCGCTCCCTCCCTCCCCACTCACCCTCCCGCTCCCTCCCTCCCCACTCACCCTCCCGCTCCCTCCCTCCCCACTCACCCTCCCGCTCCCTCCCTCCCCACTCACCCTCCCGCTCCCTCCCTCCCCTCCCTCCCCACTCACCCTCCCTCCCGCTCCCTCCCTCCCCACTCACCCTCCCTCCCGCTCCCTCCCTCCCCACTCACCCTCCCGCCCCACTCACCCTCCCTCCCCAAACACCCTCCCGCCCCCTCCCTCCCCACTCACCCTCCCGCCCCCTCCCTCCCCCTCCCTCCCCACTCACCCTCCCTCCCCCTCCCTCCCCCTCCCTCCCCACTCACCCTCCCGCTCCCTCCCTCCCCACTCACCCTCCCGCTCCCTCCCTCCCCACTCACCCTCCCGCTCCCTCCCTCCCCACTCACCCTCCCCACTCACCCTCCCGCTCCCTCCCTCCCCACTCACCCTCCCGCTCCCTCCCTCCCCACTCACCCTCCCGCTCCCTCCCTCCCCACTCACCCTCCCGCTCCCCACTCACCCTCCCGCTCCCTCCCTCCCCACTTACCCTCCTGCCCCCTCCCTCCCCACTTACCCTCCCACTCCCTCCCTCCCTCCCCACTTACCCTCCCACTCCCTCCCTCCCTCCCCACTTACCCTCTGTGTGTGAGAGAGACAGAGTGAGAGGGAGAGAGAGAGAGAGAGTGTGTGAGGGAGAGAGAGAGTATGTGAGAGAGAGAGTGTGTGTGTGAGAGAGAGAGAGAGAAAAGGAAGAATAGAAATAGGAAAAGAGCATAAAATGGAGATGAGAGAGCAGAAAAAGGAGAGGAGAGAGAGGACAGGGAAAAGAAGATATACTTAGAAAGAGGAAAGATAGGAAGGAGGGAGGAGAGAGAATGGAGAAAAGAGAGATGGGAGAATGGAGCGAATGGAGATGAGAAAGGCAGAAGAGAGAAGAAAGAGAGGGGATGAAAGAAAAGAGAAAGGAAAAAGAGGGGATTAGAGGAGACAAAATGGAGAAAATATGTAAGGGAGAAAGGGAGAGGAGAGAGAATGAAGATGAGAGACACAGAATGGAGTGGAGAGAGAAAGAATAAGTGGATATAGAGTGGAGAGGAGAGGGAAGGGGATGGAGATGAGAAAGGGAGAGAGGTTGGTGAATGCAGAAAAAATGGAGAGGAGTAAGAGAGAGGAGAGAAAATGTAGAAGAGAGATAGAAGGGAGGGAAGAGACAGACTGGGAGACAAAGTTGAAAGATGAGAAAGAATGGGGAGGAGAGAGAAGGGAGAAGGAAGTGAGAGAAGGGAGTTAAGAGAGAAGGTATGGGGAGACTAGATGGAGGGGAGTGGAGCAAAGAGAAAGAGGATTAGAAGAAAGAGAAGGGAGAGAAGCTAGAGATGAGGTGAGGGATAAAATAGAGAAGGGGGACAAGAGTAAAGGGAGACTAGACGAAGGGGAGTGGAGTGAGAGAGGATGAGAGGAGAGAGAAGGGAGAGAAGTTAGAGATGATGGAAGGGAGAAAAGAGAGAAGGGGAGAAGAGTAAAGGGAGACTTTACTGAGGGGAGTGGGGCGAGAGGATAAGAGAAGAGAGAAGTTAGAGATGAGGGAAGGGAGAAAAGAGAGAAGGGGGTGGAGAGTAAAGGGAGACTAGACTGAGGGAGGGGCGAGAGAAAGAGGATGAGGAGGGAGAAGGGAGAGAAATTAGAGATGAGGGAAGAAAGAAAAGAGAGAAGGGAGAGAAGAGAAAAGGGAGACTAGACGGAGATTAGTGGGGCGAGAGGATGAGAGGAGAGAGAAGGGAGAGAAGGTAGAGATGAGGGAAGGCAGACTCGAGAGAAGGGGGGGAGTGGGGCGAGAGAAAGAGGATGAGAGGAGAGAGAAGGGAGAGAAGTTAGAGATGAGGGAAGGGAGAAAAGAGAGAAGGTAGATGAGAGTAATGGGAGACTAGATGGAGGGGAGTAGGGCGAGAGAAGGTGAGAGGAGAGAGAAGGGAGAGAAGTAAGAGATGAGTGAAGGGAGAAAAGAGAAAAGGGAGAGGAGAGTAAAGGGAGACTAGACGGAGGGGAGTTGGGTGAGAGAAAGAGGATGAGAGGAGAGAGAAGGGAGACAAGTTAGAAATGAAGGAAGGGAGAAAAGAGAGAAGGGGGTGGAGAGTAAATGGAGACTAGACGGGGGAGGGGCGAGAGAAAGAGGATGAGGAGAGAGAAGGGAGAGAAATTAGGGATGAGGGAAGAAAGAAAAGAGAGAAGGGAGAGAAGAGTAAAGGGAGACTAGACGGAGATGAGTGGGGCGAGAGGATGAGAGGAGAGAGAAGGGAGAGAAGGTAGAGAAGAGGGAAGGCAGACTCGAGAGAAGGGGGAGGGGAGTGGGGCGAGAGAAAGAGGATGAGAGGAGAGAGAAGGGAGAGAAGTTAGAGATGAGGGAAGGGAGAAAAGAGAGAAGGTAGATGAGAGTAATGGGAGACTAGATGGAGGGGAGTGGGGCGAGAGAAGGTGAGAGGAGAGAGAAGGGAGAGAAGTAAGAGATGAGTGAAGGGAGAAAAGAGAAAATGGAGAGGAGAGTAAAGGGAGACTAGACGGAGGGGAGTTGGGTGAGAGAAAGAGGATGAGAGGAGAGAGAAGGGAGACAAGTTAGAAATGAAGGAAGGGCGAAAAGAGAGAAGGGGGTGGAGAGTAAATGGAGACTAGACGGGGGGAGTGGAGCGAGAGAGAGAGAGAAAGAGGATGAGAGGAGAGAGAAGGGAAGAGTGAGAGAAAGTGACAGAAAGAGAAAGAGACACACACACACAAGAGGTGAAGAGATTAATATGGAAGGGGCAGGGAAACACTAATTCTAAATCCACAGTAGCACAATAATCACATTGGGCTTTTAGCTGTTTTAATTTTTTAAAAAAATTGGTAAGAATTTATTAACTTAAAACGACTATTTTGTTTTTCACTCAAAAGAACCATTTTAGGGAGAGAAAACACATAACTCTTTTACCTGCTCAGTAAGTTTTCATGTGTTTTTGTCATCTGCTGATATTTTTCGAAATCTACCTTTTTGAAAAACCCTTTCAGGGATACTATCAGAGTGTCAAACAGTTTGGATTCTGATCAGGCCTGACATTATGTCGGGCCTGATCTGGGTCCAAACTGATTGCAAAAGTTATCAGCAGACGACACCTCACTGGTCACTACTGAGTAAGCAAAGAGTTAAGTAATAATTGTAGCTTTTGATAGGTAAGAATGCAGAAGTAACTCTTCTGATCAGAATTATACAACATATGAGGCATGCAAAATTCCCTTCCACTGAAGCAGGTCATTTGAGGTATAAGGATGTGACTTAACTGTGCATAGGTTGAACAGTATGGCCGTATCAATACGCATGAAGATGCAAAAGACAACAACAACAAAACAACAAAATTATATTTGTCCTCTACCTCCTAAGATATATAGCCTCGACATGAAAAAACCTGTCTTCAGTGCTTGTGAATAACAAAGGTGTTGATCAGAGTGTGCATCCACACAGCCTGATCAGCACCTACAGGGTGTCTAAAAAATGTGAACCATTTTTCAAATTCAAATAATTCCTGTATAAATTGTTGAAACGTTTTGGTATTTTGTCAGGCTAAAGCAAAGTGATATCCCTTTCCTCTCTCTGATAAGGTTTCATCACCAGATGGTGCTTCAACAGGAAGTGACATCATGATGACATCATAAAGCAATCATGACATTATTTCCTGTTGTTGACCAAAAACACAGATTAATTGGCCAACCACTTCTCTTTCTGCGGCTAAATTCTCCAGTTTCACCATAAACAGACTATTTTATCACACAGTTCTTTGATTTATGAAGAATTTCCATTATCTGAGACACCAGGGATCATAGAGGCAAGTTTGTGTGTAAAATTCAAGGACTTTTCAAGGACTTCTAAAGACTTTCCTACAGTTTTCAAGGACTAAAAGTTAATGAAAAATACAGCTTTAAGTGTTAAAATTCTATTTCTGAAATGCTACATTACTAAAAATATTCAGTGTAAATTATGGTGCCTTTATTTGGTGCGGCATATACTGCACAAAATAAAGGCATCAAAATTTTATACTGATTTAGGCCTCTAAAAACAGTGTTGAATTCTCTTGCAAATGGTAAATTCAAGTACTTTTCAAAGCCTTTGAATGTTTTTCAAGTACTTTTCAAGGCAAATTTTATTTTCAAGGACTTTTCAAGACAGGACTTTTCAAGTACTTTTCAAGTATGTGCGAACCCTGTAAAGAATTTCCATTATCTGAGACACTTTAAATTCTTGTTTTATGTAAATGTAAGCATGGGATGCTGTGACACGAAGGAATTTTCACTGGATGCCATTTTAACAACAGCAAACGTGCAGATGACGAGGGAATGATGTCACGATTACATAATGATGTCATCATGACATCACTTCCTATTGAAAAATCTTGAAGTGAAACATCATCAGAGGAAAGGGATATCACTTTGCTATAGCCAAACACAAAATCAAAAGGTTTCAACATTTGATACAGGAATTATTGCAATTTGAAAAAAGCTCCATGCCTTTTTTAGACAACCTGTTTGTTATTCATTTATTGGAAAGCATCATATCTAAACTTGCTACAAGCAAATTGTCAATTTTCTAGCTAGTCTCTGTAGCTGAGGAGAGGTTTGTGTCCAACACTTTGTCGGAAACCCTGAAAGTCTGTTTTGTTGTGTCAAGGCCAATATATCAATTCTCAATGAACAGCAAAATAACTCTTTGGTACTGGGTAATATTTTATGCCTCTGTGGTTGTCTGCTGACTATTTTTCAAAATTGACTTTCAAAAAATATTTTCAGGAACACTATCAGTGTGTCAAATGGATTGAATCAAGATCAGGACCAACATTCTGTAGACAAAAATAGTAAGTGAGTATGATCAGGAAATACCACAATCACAAACCGCAGACAACCCCATGGCAACACGAGGAAGAGCTGCTCAACCATCACCAGACACCAGCAAGACAAATTAAGCAAAGCAACCAGCTCTCTCTTCCCCATCAAGATGATTGCAATACTACAATGAACATAAGTAGGTACAACAAAACATAGAACAATTACAGACTCCCACAATGGGAGTAACAATTAACAAAAAGTCAGCAACAACAGACCACCGCCTTAGAACGGAGAGCAGCCTAAGCCACCAGGGGGCATAAATGCATTTTACAGGTACCAAATCTTCGCCCTAGATTCTGTTGGCGCTTACATCAGATAGACACTTGGTATTCATACAAAGTTTCTGTGATCTCTTACACAGACAAGGTTTTTTAAAATACAACATCTCCTTGATGTTATATCAAGGGACGTAAAGCAGTCTAACTGATCAGTATCCATATCTGGATATAGAGTATCCAGTATAAAGTATAGAAGCAAACAGCCTGGACCCAGAGCAGACTGCTCCTATAGGAGCAGTCTGATTTGGGTCCACACAGTTTGCCATCGAGGCTTCTTAAACATTTAAGCAGACGAGAAAAGCAGACGGCTTTTGTTGTGATTGGCGCATTAAGGGTTAAAGTGCATAATCAGATGAGATGGCAGATGACAACCTTCATAAATGGGGGGGTGGGGGAAGGGTTAATAAGAAATGGTATGCACATTAGGACTTGCTGTTACTATGGAAAAAATTAAACCTCAAACTGCGTTTCTTGTGACCTTAGGAGCGAATTTTCTTAAATGTCCAAAATAGCCTTATCACAGTCTGGTATCTTTTATATTGATAGATTTGCCTACAGTTGTACAGTGGAAATTCAGGTGCATTTACCAATACTTTCAAAAATGAGCTGACAACATAAGGGATTTTAGAGAAAATTTTGTTTGTTTGATTTGATTCTTTACGTCCCATCAACAATCTTTCAGTTATATAGGGACGGGTCTTCCTGGGTTGAACCAGTACTAAGCTAGGGTTAATGTTCTTGCTCAAGGACACAACACAGTGACACCGGTAAGGCTTGGACCCGCGGCCCCTCTCTCTCAAGTCAAGCACTCTACCACTGAGCCACTGCTCTCCCTGGATTTTAGAGAATAAATTAAACTACAATTGCCCAGCTGCAGCACTTTTCATGATGTTAAAAGGCCAAGCTTGCATAAAATCCTAATCAACATCAATCAAGGGTCATAACTCTGCTGTGAATTTGCGGAAAACCAAACATACGAATCCCAACCTTTATCTTGACATAAAAAAATGGTCAAATTTTATCTCAAGATATTGAGCTGAAACAAAATTCTAACATCAATCAAGAGCCATAACTGATACAAATGTGAGAAAAATGATGCATAATAATCTCAACTTAGATCTTGTCAATATCAAAGCATGTACATAACTTGGTAAAATTCTATCTATTTGTTCTCAAGTTGTGAGCAGAAAACTTATGACAGAAGAGCAAAATGATGAATGGACAACCCAAATCCAATGTTTTGAAGCGGGGCTTTCATCACAAAATATGCTTCAGTATTGATAAAGGGAGATAATCAAATATGAATCAAGGACTGGAAACCCTTTCATGCACAAGAAAGCAAAAAGTTTCAACTTTTAAATTCCTTCAAGGGAGAGCAACCATGCTCTCATATGGCACACATTCTTGACCTAGTAAGTATGCCTACCAAATATCATTAAAATATCTATCAAGTTATGGAGCGCACACAGATTCCCCTTGAAAGTTCATTCAAGGGAGATAATTCAAACATGAAGCAAGGGAGAGTAAATATGACTGCCCACAACAAATGTCTTGGCCTGATATATATGCCTACAAAATATCTCAAATACTGTCTTGTCTGATCCTTGCAGTCTTGTGATCGCCTGCTGGGAAAGGGCTGACCTCTGGTCTTTCTAGTGTGTGATGTTTCCTAATGTTTTTGTCACTTTCCCATATGGTGTCTTGATTAAGGTGTGGTACTTGATTGTATCGTTTCCTGATCTTTGCCCTCTTAAATTTTAAGATGAATGCAAGGTTTCAACCCTAAAGTTAAATCAAGGGAGATAAATTAAAACTGAAAGCAAGGGAGAGCAACCATATCTGCATGAGATACACCACATTGACTACCAAATATCATCCACATTGACTACCAAATATCATCCACATTGACTACCAAATATCATCCACATTGACTACCAAATATCATCCACATTGACTACCAAATATCATCCACATTGACTACCAAATATCATCCACATTGACTACCAAATATCATCCACATTGACTACCAAATATCATCCACATTGACTACCAAATATCAACCACATTAACTACCAAATATCATCCACATTGACTACCAAATATCATCAAAATAATATCAAAGGGTAAAAGAGCTATTGAGCACACAAAAAGGTTATTTTTGAAAAAAATGAAAAAAGTCAATAAGCAATGCTTATTAGATACCCCCCGCACAGTAAGAGTCAGTGAAAAAACTTGGCAAGTTATAGTTCGAAAAAGAAGACCTTAGTTTTGATAAGAAGATTTCAGTAGAATCTGTGCAAACAAAAATTATAAACTCCTTCATGCATATGTTCAATGTGTCTGCATTGTATCGGCAAAGTATCAAATTGTTCCATCAAAAGCTGTAGTAGGAGTTGATCAGCCCATGAAGGCACCATCTATGCATATACAAAAGCCTAATATGGGAAAAATTGTCTAAGTTCTCACAGCTGTCATTTCGTCAAAAATTATCTTTTGTGAACCAAACTCCTTCATGCATATGTTCAATGTGTTTAAATTGTATAGGCAAAGTCTCAAATTGTTCCATCAAAAGCTGTGGTACGAGTTGATCGGCCCATGAAGGCACCATCTATGCATATACAAAAGCCTTATTAGGGAGAATTGTCTAAGTTCTCACAGCTGTCATTTTGTCAAAAAATATTTTTTCTAAACCAAACTTCTTCATGCATATGTTAAATGTGTGTACATTGTATAGGCAAAGTATCAAATTGCTCCATAAAAGCTGTGGTAGGAGTTGATCGGCCCATAAAGGCACTGTCTATGCATATACAAACACCTTATTAGGGAAAAATTGTCTAAGTTCTCACAGCTGTCATTTTGTCAAAAATTATAATTTCTGAACTAAACTCCTTCATGCATATGTTCAATGTGTCTACATTGTATAGGAAAAGTATCAAATTGTTCCATCGAAAGCTGTGGTAGGAGTTGATTGGCCCGTATATGGCCTATAATAGCATAAGCACAAAGCACTATATTAAAAGCCATTTAGAACTACAAAGGGAAATAACTCTAATCGAATTGGCCCCTAGCCCTTACTTTTTTGTCTCAAGTATTTGTCTTGCATATATGAACATGTTTGCAAGGTTTGATGAAAATCCAGCAATGACTCTTCGAGTTATTAAGGAAAAAGCACTATATTAAAAGCCATTTAGAACTAAAAAGGGAAATAACTCTAATAGAATTGGCCCCTAGCCCTTACTTTTTTGTCTAAAGTATTTGTCTTGCATATATGAACATGTTTGCAAGGTTTGATGAAAATCCAGCAATGACTCTTCGAGTTATTAAGGAAACAAAGCGTTACGGACTGACGGAAGGACAGACGGACGGACGGACGCACGGACGGACGGACGGACGGACGGACGCACGGACAACGTGAAAACAGTATACCCCCTACAAACAAAGTTTGCGGGGGGTATAAAAAATCAGCTGACGACAACAAATGCATGACAAATTACCCAGCATGCAAAGAGTTTAGGAAAACGTTTAAAATGAATTCAATTTTTGGAATGTTCATGGAATCATGAATGCTTCAGGTCTCTTGCAAAGTAAGTGAAGCCCTTCTTCAGGCTTCAAGTTGACTATGCAAGAGACTCGAAGTATTCATGATTCCATGAACAGATCAAAAATTGAATTTATTGCTTATATCTACATATTATTATAAATATCAAAACTATAATAATTATTTTTAATTTAGGAATTAAAACAATTTTGTATTTCAAATAAAATCGTAAAAACGGTTTGGTTGGAGTGTAAAATGGAAAAGCTGAACAGTCAGCTTGAACACAGACAGCCAATGGAGCAAACAAGAGGCTTGTTTTGCATGTGCAACTCGGTGTGTGACTCTCTGTCAATCATAACACCAGTGTCACTTCTGGCGAATGAATTCGATGTTTGAAGCATATTGCACAGGCAAGTGAGCTTGGCAGCTGTCAATCAAATTTATGTTATTCATGAGGCTATGAACGGTCACAAAAATCTAAAGATTCATAAATGGCTTGCTTTGAAAATGTAAATATTTGGAAATGAGCCACAATATGTGATTTCCAACAATGTGGCATTCTGACAAGTGTATACTCGGACCAGCCTGTGCAGCCCCCTTTTAAGCTTAGAAACTCCAAATGATGTTTAGTCAGTAGCTTAACACTCAAAGAATATTCAAGCAACTAGCAAAGGCCCTGATCAGACTGCGAGTAGGCGCAGGCTGATATGAGGCTTTGCTGGTTGCACCTACGACATTGATGGAAGGCTCAAATACATCCTATCTTTGATCTGTTCATTTGACAATGGCTTCAAATAGCTTTGTGCAAACATAT
The DNA here is from genome assembly GCA_964019695.1 of Loripinus fragilis. Lineage (NCBI taxonomy): Eukaryota > Metazoa > Mollusca > Bivalvia > Lucinida > Lucinidae > Loripinus > Loripinus fragilis. The sequence goes on from OZ026531.1 coordinate 22,317,255, forward strand.
ATATATATGCAAGAATATGTCAGCATCACTATATAGCTCAACATGTTATAACATTTAGAATGAAAGCACGATTCTACATTTTTATTGTATAAATAACCCATAATTTTGCAAAAACCTGTACACACCAAGTGTTTAGAATTATAAACATGTAAAACAACAGATAAAACTAGTGTTTAAAACATACACACCACTTTACAGTATACAACAATCAAAGTGGATACATCTACTGTCGTGCCAACCAAGAGTGACAGTGATGTAATATTTTGTTTACAATTATTAAGTAAAAACATTAACTTGTACAGGCCACTTGAGCTAATGGGAATCGATGGATAACTTGTGTATTAATCCTTTCCTGCAGATAGGATTAATACACAAGTGATATATTGATTATAAGTCCCTGATAACTTTGTAAACAAAACATGATGTCACTGACACACTTGGCTGGCAGGACAGTTAAAATCTTGTCCAAGTATATCAACTCTTTGCATGCTGGGTAACATTCCATGCTTTTGTTGTCTTCTGCCAATTAACTTTTTTCAAAAATTAACTTTTTAAAAAACAGTTTGAATCCAGATCAGGACTGACATTCTGTCGGTCCTGATCTGGATCCAAACAGTTTGCAAAGATTATCAGCAGACGAAAAAATTTGCCGGGCAGGCAGAGTTAACATACTTTAGTCAAAGTTTATTAAGAAATGAAAAGGATTTTTGGAATGTAAATGACCCGATATATTCATGATTCCATGAACAGACCAAAAATTGAATTTATTGCTTATATTTACATTTTATTACATTGTAACCAGAATAATGTCAGGAAAAGGTATATATTAAACATATTATTATAATTGTATCTTGATATGGTATACTGTATTATGTCTCGTGAATGAGGCCATACCATTGGATCACCCTCGTCGCTTCGCATCTCGGGTGATCCAATGGTATGACCTCATCAACTCAATGTGATACAGTACGTGATAACCTTTGCAAACAGTTTGGATCCAGATCAGGACCGACAGAACATCAGTCTTGATCTAGTTTGCAAAGATTATCAGCAGACGAAAAAATTTGCCGGGCAGGCAGAGTTAACATACTTTAGTCAAAGTTTATTAAGAAATGAAAAGGATTTTTGGAATGTAAATGACCCGATATATTCATGATTCCATGAACAGACCAAAAATTGAATTTATTGCTTATATTTACATTTTATTACATTGTAACCAGAATAATGTCAGGAAAAGGTATATATTAAACATATTATTATAATTGTATCTTGATATGGTATACTGTATTATGTCTCGTGAATGAGGCCATACCATTGGATCACCCTCGTCGCTTCGCATCTCGGGTGATCCAATGGTATGACCTCATCAACTCAATGTGATACAGTACGTGATAACCTTTGCAAACAGTTTGGATCCAGATCAGGACCGACAGAACATCAGTCTTGATCTAGTTTGCAAAGGTTATCAGCAAACGAAAAAATTTGCGGGGCAGGCAGAGTTAACATACTTTAGTCAAAGTTTATCAAGAAATGAATTTGAATTTTTGGAATGTAAGAGATCCGAAGTATTCATGATTCCATGAACAGACCAAAAATTAAATTTTATTGTTTATATTTACATTTTATTACATTGTAACCAGAATAATGTCAGGAAAGGTATATAATAAACATATAATAATAGTATCTTGATCTGGCGTACTGTATCATGTCTCGTGGATGAGGCCATACCATTGGATCACCCCCGACGCTTCCCATCTCGGGTGATCCGATGGTATGACCTCATCAATTGGATGTGATACAGTACGCCAGATCAAGTTACTGTTATAATAATGTGTATTTATCGCATCCGCAAGCAGCTAATGTTCTGACAAGTCTGTGCACACACACACAGTATGGAAGAAGAGAAAGACGCAAGCCAACCTCTAACCTCACTGCATAAGTCAGCATGGGCGTTTCACTATTTCCTTGCTAGTGCCCGCTTTTGTCTTTGGTGATAACCTTTGCGAACAGTTTGAATCCAGATCAGGACCAACAGAACGTCGGTCCTGATCTGTATCCAAACTCTTTGACACTCTGATAGTGTTCCGGAAAGAATTTTTCGAAAAAAGTTCATTTTGAAAAAAGTCAGCAGACGACAACAGAAGCATGAACAATTACCCAGCATGCAAAAAATTAATGAGGGCTTTGGGCAATAAGTACCAAAATCTTATGTGCTGGCCGTAATGTATTATTTGACTTTTCGCTTACTGTAAAGGCGGCACCTCATGAATGCGTAATCAGGACTGGTCAACCTTTAGACATGAGAGCGCTGTAGCTCAATGGTAGAGTGCTTGACTCATGCCCGAGAGGCCGCGGGTTCGAGCCTCACCGGCGTCACTGCGTTGTGGTCCTTGAGCAAGACACATTTATCCTTGCTTAGTACTGGTTCAACCCAGGAAGACCCGTCCCTGTTTAACTGAAAGATTGTTAATGGGACGTAAAGAGTCAAATCAAACAAACAAAATCAACCTTAGACATAGGTAAAAGCTGAAAATGAGGAGTGGTTTTATTCAAAAGTAAATGTATCATCTTGCGCCATTACCTCAGTATAGATGCAAAACACATTTAGTCCTTAAAACGCCAGCAAAATAACTGCATCTGAAAATGTCTGTTTAACATAAGCATAGAGGCAAACATTGTGGACCCAGATAAGACTGCACCTACAGGAGCAGTCTGATCTGGGTCCGCACTGTTTGTCTATGAGGCTTCAAATATTTTAGTGGACGACAAAAAACATACATTTAGGGGATAACTGTATTCAAAATTTTCATTTCCGGAGGTATATCATCGGATATACGGTCGGAAATTTAGTTTTACGGCGACGCATAAGTGGAGCCGTAAAACGTGATTTCCGAACGTATATCCAACAATATACCTCCCCAAATGAAAATATTGAATACGGTTATCCCCATTCTAATGCACTATTAAAATGTTTTCTTCAAAAAGACAGTGAAAATGTACTATGATGCGCTTACGTCCAGTGGCTGCCAGCTGCATAAAACCGCTCGCCAGCTGCATATATTCACTTGTCAACGAATGAAAAGTGACGTTACGTAATTACGTCGGGTTTGAGACAGTATATATCGCAGGATATACTGTCGCAAATTTTTGAAGTTTTCCAATCAGAAGTCGCGTTACAAACGTAAATGCATTAGAATTTTTGATTATGCGCTTTAAGAGTTAATAAATGTGAGTTAACTCAAGTTCAAAGTGTATACGGTTAGGATTTTCATGAAATGCACGCACGTTTGCGAGGCCCTAACAACTTATTAATTCTTCAACAAATTATAAATAGAACCTGATTTCTCTTCCTTAGCAGATGAAATAGCCGAACCATGCCCAGATATGAATATTTAAGTTGCCGCCTTTACAGTAAGGGAAAGTCCCTTGGCAATTAGTACCAAATCTTGTGTGCTGGCCAGAAAGTACTCCCTAGGCACTGAATCCAATGTCCGACTTATGGGAAAATTGTTCATGCTTTTTTTGTCATCTGCTGATTTTTTTCAAAATCAACTTTTTCGATTAATTCTTTCAAGGAATACCATCAGAGTGTCAAACAGTTTGGTTCCAGATCAGGCCTGACATTTTGTCGGTTCAGATCTGAGGTCAAACTATTTGCAAAGGTTATCAGCAGACGACACCAGCATATGCAAAGAGTTAAGCAGGTTCTTTGACTTATCACAGTTTGAACAATAGGGGAGATATTTACAAATATCAAATTTCACATTTATTTATTGAAACTATTTAACAACATGAGAAGCATATACAATGTAAATACATGTTTATAGTGGACTACAGCTGAACTTTGATGGCTCCAACATTTTGAACCATAAAAGGGGTAGCTTAAGCCTGTGTGAGTTAATTATAACACCGTATCAGGCAGCATAATGGGTCTTAAAGTTCAGTAAATAAATGGTCTAGGGGCCAAATCTCCAATTTTGAGTTCTGTTGCACCCCCAGGAGGAAAAACTTGGTTACTATTTTCAGTAAGGAACATGTCTTGGGGCCTTACAAATCCATGTTTTACTAAGTTTTCTGTGGTCAGTTTTCTGTAAATGGTCTGTAATCAACAAGTTTTTCTTCCTGGGGGGTGCAACAAACTCGCAAAATAGCCCATATATCTCAGTTTGGCCCCATAGACCAAAAGGTATGCTGTGTGTAATCATAAGAACTGTCTTATTAAGGTGATTCAAATGATAACTCACAACATATACCCTTTGAAGACAAGTAATTATGTCTGGAGCTACGAAAATAATTTTCTAGGGACTAAAGATGGAGGTCGAATCAACTCATTGCCTACTGAGTTTCGTCTGCTGATAATTAAGTAGTTTGGACCCAGGTCAGGCCCGACAGAATGTCCGGCCTGATCTGGATCAAAACTGTTTGACACTCTGATGGTATTCATGAAAGAATTTTTCGAAAAACTTGATTTGAAAAAAATCAACAGACGGCTAAAAAGCTTGAAAAATTACCAAGCATGCAATGAGTAAACCATAATAAATGTGTCATCGGTGTTGAGTCATTGTACAATTGGGAGATTTACGTTCGAGCAGATCCATAATACGAAAGTGCAGATTTATTTTTACGAAAGAGCAAAGAATCATATGGCAACAGAGCGGCTGTTTGAACCATTCAAATGAGCCAATTTTCCAGGTAAACATCCAGATGCAGGGGCGGATCAAGAATTCCTGGAAAGGGGTTTCATATGTATAAAAGATGTTGGTTTCGCTTTGTGGAGTTAATCATTTATCTTAAATATTCTATGAAAATGAAATATTTTGGTCTCATTGAGACCAAATTATTTCATTTTTTATAGAAAATTAAATAGCGGGAAGGGTAGGGGGGAGCCCTGAACTTCCCCTGGATTGCTCTGTAAACAAACAACCTATTAAAGACTGAGCAATGTTGGCCATTACAGGTAATAGAACTGAAGGAATACTTTTTTAAAGGTCATAACCTGGAAAATTCGCTCATTTGTTTTATCCATCTGCTCTTTTGACTGTACAGTTCTCCGCTCATTTCATACTTCGCCATGGTGTGATTTCCGCTCAAACCTAATTAGCCCATACAATAATAAATGGGCCTTGTCACAAGAAACCCTGACTTTGATGCATGCCTACAACAAAGGGGCAGACCAGCCTGTTTGTCCTGGTAGTCTGATCAACATGTGCAGATCCAGAGGGGGGGACAGGGGGTCCGGACCCCCCCCCCCCCCTGAAAAGTCACAAAAATATAGGGTTTCATAGCAATATTGATCCAGATCCCCTAAAGATCACAAAGCTACCATGCCAGCATTCAATGGCGGGCCAATATCGGCACGCCAACGAAACGCCATTTAAATGGTTTCGCACGGGGCCGATGATGGCCTACTTTTAGTGGCATTTCGATCCTCTCTCCATCCAATCAACTAAAAAAAAAACGTCAGTGTTGGACCCCCTCTGACAAACTTTCTGGATCCGCACATGGATCAGTGCTTAGTATCTTGGTTGAGAACAGTGCCACTGATCAGGCTGATCTGTCTCTTTGTTGTCGCACATGGTGTTCTCATGTTTTCAGGTGAGGCAGCACAATTATTACATAATTGACATGTATCACACTGGTAGGTGATTATCTAAAATTAACAATTTAACAGAATTGCCAAAGCAATATATCTGATTGCCAAAACACACCTAACTTCACATTTTGTTATAAATTGATCATGTTAACTTTGTGCTTGACATTTACTCTAAAAGCGTAAAGAAAAAATGCATCTAAAAATGTCATCTGCTGAAGTTGTCTGCTGCAAATAATTGTCTAACATTACTGACAAATTAAGTATAGTAGCAAACAGCATGAACCCAAAACAGAGTGCTCCTATAGAAGCAGTCTGATCTGGGTCCACACTATTTGCCAAAGAGGCTTATTAAAAGTTTCAGCAGACGCGAAAAGCAGACTATTGGCATAGGTCCAAAAAGAAAATTGTTGAGGGCAAATTTGAGAATGTTTATTTATCCATCAATATGAACATGTTTCGGGTGCTCAAAAGAACCACCTCATTGAGACAGTTCTTTTGTGTACCCACAATAAAGGTTTTAGTTGAGAAAGAAAAAAAATTCTTATTACCCACTCTTATCTAGGAGCCTGCCGTTTTGCAGTCTAACCCTTAAGCGCCAATCCCAACAAGTCGTCTGCTTCTCTCGACTGCTGAAATGTTTAAGAAGCCTCTATGGCAAATAGTGTGGACCCTGATCAGACTGCTCCTATAGGAGCAGTCTGTTCCGGGCCCACACTGTTTGCTTCTATACTTAATTTGTCAGTAATGTTAGGCAATTATTTGCATCAGATGACTTTAGCAGACAACATTTTCAGATGCATTTTTTTCTTGGCCCTTTAAGGGCTAAACATGGTTTCGGGAAATGGAATATAAACATCTATCATGAGTGTGTGGGTAGAATAGAAAAATCTATCCCGATGATCACTGTTTGGCATCACAAGGTTTGCCGAGTGATGACAAACATGACCCTTAGGGACGGATTTTCTATCCTACCCACCCACAAATAATGGATTCTTTTTCTTGCTCACCAGTTTTTTTTTGTTGTTTTTTTTTTTCAAATAAGCTTTCAGAAGTCCCTGAATATGCCAAATTGCAACTTCACATGATGACGTCACTTTAAAATAACAATGACGTCACCTGCCAACCATGTGCGTGAGTTCCAATACAACTAGTGTTTAGCCCTCATGTGACAGCCTGGGTAAGATAACATGGGTAAGATAAGATTTTCTATCCCAGGATAAAATATCAGATATCTTTATCCGGTGTGCAAGAAAAAGGTTTTTGGTATAAAACAGTTCATTTGTGATTGTCACCTGCCTTGTGTGATGTGTAGGATATAACGATCACAGGTTTAGATAAAAACATTTTTTTCAGCGTAAAATTGCCAATATCTCCTTACCCATAGTTTGTAGCATATGTTTTGGGTGCTCAAAAGAACCGTCTCATTGAGACGCTTCTTTTGAATACCCACAACATATGTTTTGGTTGAAAAATAAGAACATTATTTTTCTGTTACGCACTCTCAACTAAAGTCCTGAACAATGCAAAGTAATTTGGGTATATGTTCTAAAATTTCAAAACAAGCCCAGACAAACAGTGCAGACACAGACCAGAGTTTCTGAAGAAGCAGTCTGATCTGGGTCTACCCAGTTAGCTATCCTGACAGTATTTTTGTCAATTCCAGCCCTGAAAACCAACATTTTATTTGAGAGCTAGTTGCCTGCCAAACAATCTTAGACAATAGACAAACAGTGCAGACCCAAATCTGAAGCAGTATGATCAGGGTCTTCCCTGTTTGCTATTCTGACAGCATTTTTGTGAATTTCAGCCCTGAAAACCAAGACAAGTTCAGACCCAGATCAGACTGCTTCCTAAAAAGCAGTCTGATCAGGATCTTCACTGTTTGCTATTCTGACAGCATTTTTGTAAATTTCAGCCCAGAAAACCAACATTTTATTTGAGAAAAGAAAAAGCAATGTGTTCAAAGTTTTAGAAAACCTACCATAGTTCATGACATAATGTGTTCTCTCATGCGCGGATCCAGAAAGTTTTGTCAGAGGGGGTCCAAAATTTGATAAGGTTTTTTTTTTTAGTTGATGGGGGATAGAGGGTCGAAATACCGCTTTAATTGGGCCATCATCGGCCCGCCAGCGGGCAGGTGATGGCCCAACATTGAATGCTGGCTTGGTAGCTTTGTAATTTTTCAGGGGATCCGGACCAGTATTATATAGAAACCGTATATTTTTGTGATTTTTCAGGGGGAGGGTCCGGACCCCCTGTCCCCACTCTGGATCCGCCCATGTCTCTCTTGTACAGAGATATGCTTACTTCATACCTTTCGTAGACTGGGGGAGGTGAAAGCACTAATCTGTGAGTGTAGACATTGGAATACATCTGAAACTAGAGCAAGTGTCTGGGTAGAAGGTGTGAACATTCCCTGCCTGTGTCATTTGTCACCTGAAACAATAACACAAGGCAAAATCAATGGACAGAGAACATAGCAATTGGAACTGCCTCGGCCAATTCCGTGAAATTCTAAGGAATCAGACCACGGATGTACATCGAGGAACTACTTTGATAACGCGGATGTGACGCTGACATTATATAACATGGGGCTGACGTCACAGAAAACATGTTAACCCAATAACAAGTGTGATTGCAGCAAAACAAACAGTTTATATGAAGTTGTTTTTTCAATAAAATATGGCTATAGCGATATTTTATTGAAAAAAAAACAAACTTCATTTATTTTGCTGATCAAACTTTTCGGATAATCAGAATAATTGATTTTAATAGAGCTGAACCCACATGCTACAGATCTAATTTTCCATACGCCAGTTCTGACAAAAAAAATGGAGCTTTTTGGTACATAGTACTACGCGTAATGCTCCTTACATACACCCGAGCCATGATTTGATTCTCAAATTGTGGCGGATTTTCCCTAAAGAAAGTATAGGTGCAACATAGAGTCCAATTTCGTAAATTCAAAATCCTAGGGTCTAGAGATTTTATTTCAAAGTTTTGAAAATTTTAATTATATGGAGGTAGACATAAGAATATTAAACCACCCAAAAATAATTATTATCAGTTTAATTTCCTATCAAACATAAGTTTTGTGTACGTAAAAGAAACGTCTTATCTTTTTATAGACAGTATTTACAATATAGTAGAACTTCAATGGCTCAAACTCTGATGGCTCAGTGACCTAGGCTGGCTAGAACTATCATCATGGTACCTACAGGTCATTCTATGCATAATCCACCCTGAATGGCTGGAACTACCCTTGGCTAGAACTATGTTTATGGTCCCAAGTCTGTCTGAGCCATTGAAGTTCTAATGTAGTTCATAAAACAGATCCTGAATGAATAAATTGTGTCCATAATTTATTTTGAATTAGGCCAGATTTTTTTTTTTTATTAGTTGATTTATGGGAATTTTTTTCAGGTTTAGGGTCAGGGGGATGGAAAAAAACGAAAAAAAAACCTCTGAAAATGACCAGTTGACTGGTCATTTTCAGAGCTTTTTTTCATCTTCAGAGCCTTTTTTTTTGCTTTTTTTAATATCTCAAGAACAAACAGTTAAGCTAGTAAAGTAAACAGTCTGTATTGAATCATTAAATCTAGTATAGGACAATCACTTTTAACAGTGGCACTCTCAAAAATACACAAACAGAACCTCAAAATATATTATTTTTTTTCAACAAAACAAATAATATTTAGAGTCGACGGATAAAATAAAAAAAAAATTGAAATTAAATTCTATTTTTTTTTATTTCTACTTTCTGGGAAATTACAGTAGGAGGGTTCCTAAATCAACTAATAAAAAATTCTGGCCAAACTTGTGTCCAAAATTATTTTGAATAAGTGAATATTTTGAAAAATCTGAGTTCATATTTTCTAAGGTTTTACTGTTTTGTTTCAGTGGTCAGCTTTTTTTATTTTTCCTTCAAAATTCTTTTAATGAGTGTGGTTTCATATGGGCCTCGTTGTGAGAAATCCAGTCTTTGGGGGTTTGGGAACAACAAAGCCACAGACCAGCCTGCACATCCGCACAGACTGATCAGCGCATTTGTTGTTCGCTTTTTGGAAAGTATCATATCTAAACTTGCCACCAGCGAAATTCCAACTTTCTAGCTAGTCTCTGTGTAGCTGAGGAGACTGGTTTGAGCCTCGCTTTGTCGGAAACCCCGAAGTCGAGGCCCATATGACTTAGAGCACGATGAGACTATTTTGCTATGTTTTGCTTCTCAAATACTGTAAATTCGGAAATTTTCGTCAGAGTCTTATTTTCGCGTGCGGAGTTTCGCTAAATTAAAACCCTTGTTTTTTTATTTGTTTGATTTGATTCTTTACGTCCCATCAACAATCTTTCAGTTAAACAGGGATGGGTTTTCCTGGGTTCAACCAGTACTAAGCTAGGAATAATGTGTCTTGCTCAAGGACACATCGCAGTGACGGCAGTGAGGCTCAAACCCACGGCCATTCGGTCTCGAGTCAAACCACTGAGCCACTGCGCTCCCTTACATAAAACCCTCGTGAATGGCAAAAACATTTTGTCCTTTACTGATGTAAATGATGCCGAAATCGCAAATTTTTAATGTGGCAATTACGTTTTTTAACGCTATTTGGGAAAATGAAAATTCTCAAAAAAAATCTGAATTTACATATTGAAATCTCGACTCAGGTGTACAGTTCACAAAAGTCTACAGACTTTCTTCTGAATCCCTTTTGCATCAAATTATTAACTATTTCTTTAAGTGCTTGTAATTTTGCCGTTATGTATGTATACAAGGAAATAAAGTTGAAACCAAATCTTGAATGAAATATGAGTATTTTTTTTTTTTTTTGTATTTTTCTAAATTGGAAAAATAAGACATGGTATTGGAAAAAAGGTGGCTATTTTTGATTGGGAAAGAGGCCAAAATTCGGCCCCTAGAGATGGGCAGAAAATCCCCTGCCTTAACTTCAGTATATATTATCAAGGTTGGTATAATAGAGGGTCTGGATGGGGGGTTTGGTATTCACTATTCATTAAAAATTTAGCCCATTATTCATCTCATTAAAATTTTGGGTTATTCATTAAAATAAGACCAATTATTCATTAACAGTAAAAAAGTGACAAAGAAATCTGGTTATTCACTATTCATCAATTTTTTTCTTCAATTCATTAAAAAAATAGGATTATTTATTATTTTTTAGGTCCTCAATATTCACTATTCATTATATTTTTGGCTCATTATTCACTATTCATTATAAAAAAGGGCCATTATTCACTAATCATTATACCCCATCCAGACCCTCATAATAGCTATGGATGATGGTATATACACATATATCACCCATCAAGCATATGCTTAAAGATCAATGGCCAAAAAAAACTACCTTTAAATCTTGCTCTGTTCTCTGTGTATCAGCTCACAACCACAGGGACAGATCATGTTTACAATATCTTCTCGTTCAGCTCTATCTCACTATCTAGCTCTTCTTCATCTGCAAAACAAAAAAAAGTACACATTTACATATGTTTAGATTAGCAAAACATTTCAGTGTTAAATTGTAAATATTTTCTTACCCATCAGTTTTAACATATGTTTTGGGTGCTCAAAAGAACCGTCTCATTGAGACGGTTCTTTTGAGTACCCACAACATATGTTTTGGATGAGAAATAAGAAAATTAAATTTTGGTTACGCACTCTTAATCAAAGTCCTAACTCTTTGCTTTAAATTTGTTTGTTTGTTTCATTTGATTCTACATGTCCCTAGTCCCATCAACTATCTTTCAGTTATGTGTTACGGGACTTCCTGGGTTGAACCAGTACTAAGCTAGGATTAATGTGCCTTGCTCAAAGACACAACGCAGTGACGCCAGTGGGGGTCGAACCTGTGGCCCCTCGGTCTCGAATCAAGCACTCTACAACTGAGCCACTGCGCTCCCTTAAAACAAAAGTACACACTTATCTCTTTGCTTTTGTTTGTTTGTTTCATTTGATTCTACATGTCCCATCAACAATCTTTCAGTTATGTAGGGACAGGTCTTCCTGGGTTGAACCAGTACTAAGCTAGGATTAATGTGTCTTGCTCAAGGACACAACACAGTGACACCGGTCAACAATATTTCAATTATGTAGGGACGGGACTTCCTGGGTTGAACCAGTACTAAGCTAGGATTAATGTGTCTTGCTCAAGGACACAACACAGTGACACTGGTCAACAATATTTCAATTATGTAGGGACGGGACTTCCTGGGTTGAACCAGTACTAAGCTAGGATTAATGTGTCTTGCTCAAGGACACAACACAGTGACGCATGTTATGGCAGTTCCAAACAGTTTAGATCCAGATCAGGCCCGACAGAAAATTTTCTCATGGATTTTGAAGCTTTCTAGGTCAAGTGGGTCCAATGATGGAAAAAATGGCAAAGTTTTAAGATATCATAGGTCCAGATAAGGAAATTTTATTTGCGTAAAATTTTAATTATTTTCTTACCCATTAATTTAAACATGTGTTTTGGGTACTCAAAAGAACCATCTTATTCAGATGGTTCTTTTGAGTACCCACAACATATGTTTTGGATGAGAAATAAAGAAAATAACTCTCCAATACGCACTCTTATCTGGAGGCCTGAAAATATGACTGGCGTTTTTTATGGAGTTCAACCAAACCTTAATCAAGTCAGCCCAAACAAAAATGAAAAGCACTAAAGGGCTTGTTGATGAAGATATGAGCAGGGTTCCCACAGAAATTCAAAAACACAATTCCATGATTTTTCCATGATTTTCCATGATCAACCATGTCATTTCCATGACTATTTAATGCATGCATACTTTTAGCAGTGTCTTCACTACACTGAGAATAAATGCGGAATGCAGCAACAGTAATGTATTTAGATAAGCATGTGTGTAGACCATGCATGCATTTTAAAATTAAAACTTGAAACCACCAGTAGCCAGATAACTAGCTGTCAGACACACAAGTTTTGTGTGTCTGACAGCTAGTTTTCTGGCTACTGGTGGTTTAGTGAAATTATTTCACAAAATCCGGTGATTTTTCCACGAATTTTTTTTTCAAATTCCATGATTTTTCCATGCACGGAACTTCTTTTCTTGATTTTCCAGGTTTTCCATGATTTCCAGAGCTTGTGGGAACCTGTATGAGGCACCCCATGCAAAATCTGTCCTCGGTATATCCGACCAGGTAAGATTCAAATCAGCCTCCTCAGCTACAGAAAAAAGCTACAGCCAGGGATCAAATTTTAGATTTTTAACCACTTGCTAAAAACAGCAAGTGGCTATTTTTCTCACTTGCTAAAGATGCTGATCAACTTGCTTTTTCACTGAAAATGTTAGAACTATTTTATTTAGTAACATTGCAAATTATGTACACAGCATTAATTGATAGACAAAACCAATTTAGCATTTTCAGCTTTCTGAACTTATATTCAGACTACCTTGCAAACAGTGTGGATCCAGATCTGAAGAAGCTGGCTGATCAGGATCTACACTGTTTGCCATACAAAGTAAGCTGTGTTGCATAATTTGGTTCATATGAGAGCGACTTGTTTCCACATGCTAAAAATAGCAAGTGATGGCAATTTCTACTTGCTTTTTGCAGAAAACTACTAGCATTTAGCAAGTTAGCTAGTGCTAAATTTGATCCCTGACAGCATTGAAATTTTGGACTAAGCCAAAATGGGTATCCTGCTATCTAGGCAGTGAACAACATAGATACTGAACAGACTGTGCAGATGCATGAAGCTCTTGAAAAAAACATTCTTTCAAAAATTTCCCTACATTATAAGGAAAATGTGGCTCCACCCAATGATCATACATGTATGTGCCAAGATATTTCAAATTGACCCATTAAGTATTGACAGGATGATTTTCAAAGTTTAACCTATACCAGACCCCACCCATTGGCAGTTGTTTTTTTCAACCAATCAAAATTAATTTGAACTTTGGACGGTCACATAAGGATCACTTGTGCCAAATCTTTTTCAAGATATCCAAGTAGTGTTAGACGAGATTTAAAAAAGAAATCCTAACGCAAATGTATTTACAAAGGAAAAACTGGGCCATGTTTTTCAACGGATCAAAATAATTTCTACAAACTTGGGATTATTTGTGCGAATTTATATTCAAACCCTGCCATTTTTAAAGTGTTTGCTATGGCAACTAGAATTCTCATGGAATGAAACTATTTGAACAACTCTGAAAGGGGGGCACCCAAAGATCCTTCCTTTGAAGTTGATGACATTCCACCCAGTAGCTAGGAAGATGTTTGAAAAAAATTGTTAACTGACGACGGACGAGTGACGATGGATGAAGAAAATCCTTGGATCACAATATTTTGCAATTCCAGATCAGTAAGCAATTTCTACTACTCACCAATATTCTTCTTTGACAATTTCTCACATGATCAGCCTGTTCACATGATCCGACCAACATTCTGTCATATCACATCATTAGGGCTGAAATAAGATAAGTACCAAATTCTCATGTACTCATTTAACCTTATAGCGCCACCTATAATTTGCAGCAGACGACAATTTCAAATTTTGCCGCTTTTTCAAAAATAACCAATAAGGCATGATATTTCATGAGAATTGTCTGCTGGCAGACGATTCTCATGTAATATCATACCTTATTTTTGTCAAAAATTGGGAAAGATGTGGCAAAATTTGTCATCTGCTGCAGTTGTGATTGGCCCTTTAAGGGTTAAGTTTTCTAGAGATATGTAGTATGTATAGAGGATTAGATAAGTCAAAAAATATAGTGTAAACTTGTAAATATTTTCTTTCAAATCAGTTCATGTTTTGGGTGCTCAAAAGAACCGTCTCATTGAGACGGTTCATTTGAGTACCCAGAACATGTTTTTTGTTTGTCTGATTTGATTCTTTATGTCCCATCAACAATCTTTTAGTTAAACAGGGACAGGTCTTCATGGGTTGAACCAGTACTAAGCTAGGATAAATGTGTCTTGCTCAAGGACCACAAGGCAGTGATGCCGGTGAGGCTCGAACCCGCGGCCCTTCGGTCTCGAGTCGAGCGCACTTACCACTGAGCCACTGCGCTCCCTAACGTGTAGTATGTATACAGGATTAGATAAGCCAAAAAATTTAGTGTAAACTTGTAAATAGTTTCTTACCAATCAGTTTTAACAGGTTTTGGGTGCTCAAAAGAACTGTCTCATTGAGACAGTTCTTTTGAGTACCCAGAACATATGTTTTGTTTTTGTTAAAGGCCTGTATGTACCATCTAACATCATGTTCACAAACTTGAAGAGCTGTGAGTTAGGCAGTTAGAATCAGCTGTCCATACAATTACAATAATATTACCATGGAGGCATATGTCTATTAGTGTTTGATAGGGGAAAATGTGGCTGGAATGTTGTCCGTAAAGCTTATTTCCAAATTCAGGCCCGATCTTCGCCGCTAAAAAATTTGTGACAGAGTCTGTACTCAAAGTAAGAAGCTTTTTGAGGATATCCTGGCATCGCTAGATCACTATACGTTGATTTACGAACCCTCCTACTGTAATTTTCCAGAAAGTAGAAAAAAAAATTCTAAAAAAATTTTTTTATTTTATCCGCCAACTGTAAATATTATTTGTTTTGTTGAAAAATATAATATTTTTGAGGTTCTGTTTGTGTATTTTTGAGAGTGACACAGTAAAAAGAGGTTGTCCTGTCCAGATTTTTAGGAAAATGATAAAATATTTAAAAATTTAATACAGACTGTTGGTCTGCCTTACTCAGGGTGGGTAGTCACGTGGTTTTTGCTTGGATACACTGTACAGATGTTAGAATACACTGTACGGACATTCTGATCGAATGTAGGTAGATTTCTCTATGTTTTCTTATCTATACCCAGAAAGTTATACACCATTTTCCAGCCACATTTTCCCCTATCAAACACTACCAGGATAGCATCTTGAAGCTTCTTACTTTGAGCACTAACTCTGTCACAAATGTTGTCCGTAAAGCTTATTTCCAAATTCAGGCCCGATCTTCACCGCTAAAAATTTTGTGACAGAGTCTGTACTCAAAGTAAGAAGCTTTTTGAGGATATCCTGGCATCGCTAGATTGGGGAAAATGGGGGCTGGAAAATGGAGTATAACTTTCTGTGTACAGATGAAAAAACACGCAGAAATATCTACTTACTTTTGCTTAAAACATCGGTGTGGAAAGAAGTCCGCCATTTTTCCGTACAGAGTATCCTAACAGAAACCACGTGACTACCCACCCTGTTACTAGTATTACTGTTTTTTGGAGATGTTAAAAAAAAGAAAAAAAAAGCTCTGAAAATAACCAGTTGTCTGGTCATTTTCAGAGCTTTTTTATTTATTATTTCGTCCCCCTGACCCTAAATCTGAAAAAAAAATTCCCGTGAATCAACAAATAAAAAAATTCTGGCCTAATTTAAAAAAGTTTATTTTTTAAACATGTTGACAGCTCATTCTTGTTTTTTGCTTGTGTTGATGCTTAAAGTCCCACTCAACAATTTTTCAATCATGTTGGGACTTTTCCTGGGTTGAACCAGTGACTATTAAAGCAGAGGATAGTGTACTGCTCAAGAACACAATACAGTGTGTTTCCTGAAGCCCGAACAATTGACCCCTTGATCTCGAGTCTTGCACTCTACCATTTAGCAAGGAAGCACAATGGCTTAGTGGTAGAGTGCATAACTTGAGACCGAGGGGCAGAGGGTTTAAGCCTCACTGGCGTCACTGCATTGTGGTCCTTGAGCAAGACACATTTATCCTAGCTTAGTACTGGTTCAACCCAGGAAGACCCGTCCCTGTTTAACTGAAAGATTGCTGATGGGACGTAAAGAATCAAATCAAACAAACTACCATTTAGCCACTGCTCTCCTCAAATCATTCTTAAAAGTATTTTGCATGTTTGTGATTAAGTCTTTTCTTCATGAATATTCATGCTATATAAAGCTCCACCCACAATGAATAATTATATAAATAAACATTCAAGTTTGTACATAGAACAAAGAAATTACTCAGGTCTACTAGTGTAGGAGCATATCTAAATCTAAGCATATTTCCATTTATAAGCAAACAGAGTAGACTCTTTTCTTCATGAATATTCATGCTGTATAAAGCTCCACCAACTATGAATAATTTTATAAATAAACTTTCAAGTTTGTAGAACAAAGAAGGTACTCAGGTCCACTAGTGTAGGATCATATTTCCATTTATAAGCAAACAGAGTAGACTCTGATCAGACAGCTGCCTGATCTGGGTCTGCTATGTGCAAAAGGGTTAAAGGCATCGCCATGAGGTAAAGGGTTAAAGTCACACCAGCAGCTACCTGTATGGCCATATGGGGATCTTGAAAGTAGTGGTAAAAAGAGCATCTGGAATCCCACACCACATTTGTTTAGAAAGGGAAAGCTACTATACCCATAGATAGGATACCAGCTTTTTTAACCCTTGTCCTGCTGCACCTGATATACCCTCTTTCGACAACAGGGTAGATACAGATCAGTCATCTGATCAGGATCAGCACTATTTCCCATGCAGACTCAGAATTATCTGTATTTATTGAAATCACACAACTGAACTGGATGGAAAACAGAAGTGAAAGTGGGATATTATTTTTTTTTTTTGTTTGTTTGTTTGATTTGATTCTTTACGACCCATCAACAATCTTTCAGTTAAACGGGGACTGGTCTTCCTGGGTTGAACCAGTACTAAACTAGGATAAATATGTCTTGCTCAAGGACCACAACGCAGTGACCCCGGTGAGGCCCCTCAGTCTTAAGTCAAGCACTCTACCACCGAGCCACTGCGCTCCCTACCATAAAGTAAGCAAATGCTATAACTCACAGGCCTTTAAAGAGTGTGTTACAGAAAAATAATTTTCTTATTTCTCAACCAAAACATATGTTGTGGGTGCTCAAAAGAACGGTCTCAATGAGACGGTTCTTTTGAGCACCCAAAACACATGATAAAACTTATGGGTAAGAAAATTATTTACAATTTTACACTGAAGTTTTGTTTATCTAAACAGATGAACTCACCTTTCCTGCCTTGACAAACTTCTTACACAACCAGTCTGTTCACGTCCGACCTGGCAACACATCCGGATACCCCATCACTGAGACTGGAATTTGAAAACAAACCAACAGTATAATGTATTGTAAATCTGTATATGCACTGTGGTCATATCACTATGGCAATTTGGATCACATCACTTATTTTGGTGTTAAGGTAACTTTCTCATCATGTTCAATTTCTTCATTTAATCACATATAAATGCCCCAAAATGCTTGGGTTCCGATTGATTTTTGTTCATCAAATTTCACATTGTATCTTTTAGCTTTAAAATTATACGAAACAAACTTTAACATTGATGTTTAGGCATGAAATAGCTCAAGGACACAACACAGTGAAGGCGGTGAGGCTTAAACCCGCAGCCCTTCTGTCTCCAGTCAAGCACTCTACCACTGAGTCACTGCGCTCCCAAATTTATTCTTTAATAAGAAAAATCTGATTGTCGAAAATGGTGAAGAAAGAAAAAAATCCTAGTCCAATTATAAACAGAGTTTAGGCAAGGATTTTTTTTCTTTCCCCACCATTTTTGCCAATCATATATTTTTTGTGCCATTTTCTTGAACTTAGAGCCAGATTTTAGGCCAACAGTATAATGTATTGTAAACAACAGCTAAAATTTGCAGATTTAGATATATGGGTAATAAGGGTTCATACAGGCAAGTTTGAGTAAAATTCAAGGACTTTTCAAGGACTTCTCAAGACTATCCTACAGTTTTCAAGGACTAAAAGTTCAAGAAAAATCCTAATTTCAGTGTTAAAATCTACTTAGGAAATGCTAGACTGCATTACAAATGATATTAGTTTTAGAAAATTAGTATAAAATTGTTGTGCCTTTATTTGGTGCAGCACATGCTGCACCAAATAAAGGCACCACAATTTTATACTGATTTAGGTCTCAAAGGTCAGTGTTGAATCCTCCTAGGCTATAAAAGGTAAAATTCAAGGACTTTTCAAGGCCTTTGAGTGTTTTTCAAGTACTTTTCAAGGCAAATTTCATTTTCTAGGACTTTTCAAGACAGTCCTGTATATTCAAGTACTTTTCAAGCCTGTGCGGACCCTGGTTATACTGGCATGTGTGTTTATCATTGTATTTTGCACATGAATGATGATGTCAGCAGTAATTTACATGGCTTACCTTGGCTCAGAATTTGTTGTAGACAATACTTTAGCCAAATGGATAAAGTTGGAGCCAAATTGACTTTAGCCATTGAGTTTCAGCCAGAAAGTAGTATCAAGAACTTGCTCTGTATTGCCCTGCTATGGGTGACTTATGTCATCAGCTGCTGACCTTTGCAAACAGTTTGTACCCAGATCAGACCCGACAAAATGTCGGGCCTGATCTGGATTCAAACTGTTTGAAACCCAGATGGTATTAAAAAAAATTCACCATTCAAAGAGTTAAACATGGCACAATAATAAAGTGTGAAGAAATAATATAAGCAATATGGGAAAATCTAAAAGCTGATCAAAATACACTCTTCGCATATAATGTAATTTTTGAACCGCCTATAGTGTACTTTTAGCCAAAGACTTATATTTGTAGCCACTCAACATTTTTAGTAGCAAATGGCAACAATGGCAAATGGCAGGGTGAGCCTTGAGTAAATAGTCAACAGGTTGATAATGATCGGACTTCTATGTATTTTATGGGTATCAATCATGCGCGGATAAAGAGAGTTTTGTCAGAGGGGGTCCAACACTGACGTTTTTTGTTATTTTTTTGTTGATGGGATGGAGAGAGGGTCGAAATGCCACTTAAAGTGTGCCATTATCAGCCCGCCAGGGAAATGCCATTGAAATGGCGTTTTGCTGGCATGCCGATAATTGCCCACCATTTAATGCTAGCTCGGTAGCAATGAGATAGAACCCTGAATTTGAAAAAATGATATACCCAGTATTTTACTTCCGATTTTCAAAAGTATGTATTTCAGCCCAAAAAAGATTTATAGGAAATTCTAATGCTCTGATGTGACATATCTATTTTAAAGTCTGACCTCCAGCCAGTGATATATTAAGCAACAAATCACTGCCAGCGCATAATTATCTATTCCTTAATTTTGTAAGCAAACGGTGGAGACCCTGATCAGACGTTTGACCGGTGGTTGCTACAACGAGCTGGTGGTTGCATTTTTCAGCACAGGTGGTGGCGTAAAAGGTAAGAAAACCTATACCTGTTGACTTTATGATTTATTTATAAACTTGCATTTATTTTATTTGTGATGACACCTGGCACACAGGCCACTGGTAACATTGCAGTTTATGGCTCTGCCAAGCAATTGGTGATTTAATTCATGGTTTGGACTGCAAATCCAACAAAGTTCTGGAGTTTTGCCGTGACAGGTGCTTTTTCTAATGTAACTACCTAAATTGAGGTGAATATGCATGTCTCAAAGCACAGCTGTTATCATATTTACATGTAATAACATCCAAAAAACGATTAACACTTTGTATCTTTTATCTTGGTAAACTAGCTAACGTTTTATTGAGGAATTTTATTACAACGCACTGGGAGCATTTTTTTACGCATTGATACAACCGTGAACGCACTGATGGTTGGCTAGATGTGCCGTGATTGCTGGTGCAGCCTCACAACAGCATTCACTGTTCTTATAAGAGTCAATGTCAAAATTCGTCAAATTTTGAAAGAAGTAAAAGGAAAAATACGAATTAAATAAAATGATTTTTTTTTTTTTTCGCGAAAGTAACAAGTTGTTTCTGAAAATACTATGAAAAGCGAAAAGAAACCTTAACAGCCAATCAGATCCTTATAATTAAGTTTCAAAGATCACATGACCAGATAAAATGTCAATACCGTAACAAACTTTATTTCCTGTTTTTTCTTCAAATCTCGTCATGGATATTTATTTTGTTGAAATGGATAAGTTCAATAAATCATGTGTTTAATTGTGTCAAAGGTAAAATTTGAACAAAATGATTATTTATGACAATGAGCAAACGTAAAATGCATTTTTTTATCTTTTAAGTGATTTTGCATACTATTTTCTCAGTATTTTGTTTAAAAACCACATTTCTAGAAAATTACAGTGCTTTGGTATGATTGTAATCAACCAAAGGAATTGATCAGGTACTTAAAATCTACATGTTGTCTCTGTCTGATATACTTTTTTCCCAAAAATATCACTGTTACGGTACTTGACAAAAATGTTACGGTATTGACCTTTAAAGAATATATGCTAGCGTAATTCTTCTGTTTAAGATTTGATATAGAGCACTGTTGACCAGATTGCAATGTTAATACTCTTGACACATGTGCACAGAAAGAATTTTGGAATATATGGTAGATTGCATTTATTTCAAAATATTGTTACGGGTTTGACAAAACCGTTACAGTATTGACAAACCCTGCCTGAAAACAAAACAATATGGCAATACCGTAACAAACTGTTTATACGAGTTCATCATTCAATTTGTGATTTATGCTTCTGTTTAAACTTGATAAAGCATTCTTATCATAAATTCACTTAATAAACTTGACTAAAAACTAATATCTTTGCATTCAAAACTGTACTGTTTTGACAGCATATGTCAAAACCATAACAAGATGTGTCAATACCGTAACATTTTCATCGTTACGGTATTGACTGTTACGGTATTGATATATGCTACATATTTTTTACCTAAAATAATGATTACTCTCTAAAACATCGCAACAAGAGTGATTTTTTGTTGAGAAATTTTGTTTGGTCAAGATGTTAAAACCAGAAATTTTTTTATCAAATTCCATTGTCCATTTTTGTGTTACGGTCATTTGACACAAAAAAAATATACTATAAAAATTTCACTCACCAAAACAGTATTTTCTTTTGCCCGTTCTGTAGATGCTTTACAAAACACATGTATTCTTAGTAAACAGAAAGTGTCAAATCAGTATGACAGAAAACAAGATTCAGCACCATTAGGGATCAAGTATTATTTTTGCAATTTATCCAGTGTTACGGTCTTGACATAAACGCTTGGGACAGAGGTTTTTTGGCAAAAAAATGCAAAAAATGTAATGAAAAATCACATATTGAAACCTCCTACATTTACTTTGATAATGCTTTTATCAATACAGCCAGTTAAAATTCCTGAGAAAATAACAGTTTTTTTGATAATTCTTGTTGAAAGTTCAATTTTTTCCGCTGGACGGGCAAAAATGCAAAAAAATGGGGTTTTAATCCAATAAAAAATATAATTACACATCAATATTTTTCAGTTTTATCAGCTAGCCTTATTAAGTATGATCAGTAGTATTGTGTGAAGAAAAAAAATCATGATCACATCAGTGGTTTTCATAAGATATGAAACGGACAAGAATTTTGACGAATTTTGACATTGACTCATAAACTGTCCATAAATCGCTATTTGAGCCAGCACATGATATTTCAGTACCAAGACGAAGACTCAGGTGAGCCTGAGCAAATGTACAGACTCGCCAGAGCCTTCTCTGCATAGAAAAAAATAGAGAGTAGTAATCGTTTTGGATGTTATTTCATGGGACTATGATAACATAGCTGCAGCTGTGCTTAGACATGCAGAATTTTCCTGAAGTTAGGCAGTCACAATAGAAAAAAGCACCTGCCACTGTCAAACTCCACAACCACACTGGTAAATGTATACGTTGATTTGGTGGTATTTACGCGTATTGCCGGTACTTCATAGACCTGAAGTGGTAGATATTGGTGTTAATACTATATAGAAAAACATGCCATATGCCTAAAGGACTATAGAGTTAGATCATTTTTAAGTATTCAGATTGTGCATGGCGATTTATGAAAGCATTTAGGAATAGATTCCAGTGCCGATCATCCAGATCGGTACTCGAATCTATTCCCAAATGCTTGCATAGATCGCCATGTGCATGCCAAATACTTAAAAATGATCTTATTCTATAGTCCTTTAGGCATATGGCATGTTTTTCTATATAGTATTAACACCAATATCTACAACTTCCGGTCTATGAAGTACGGCAATACGCGTAAATACCACCAAATCGACATATACATTCCAGTGTGACAACTGTGTCGGATTTGTCTGTCAAACCATGAATTAAAACGCCAATTGCATGGCAGAGCCATAAACTACAATGTTACTAATGGTTTGTGCGCATTGGGTCATCAAAAGTACAATACATGCAAGCTTATAAAGAAATCATATAGTCAATAGGCATAGAGTTTGTACCCTTACTTACTTTAACTATATGCCTTTGATGCCTGATGATGCAATAACTATCACAATCTCACGTTGACATTTCAGAAATTCTCTCTTTTTGTCAGATATACATTTCGCGTAAAATAGGTGTACCAGATGAGAATTTGACAGGAACGTGTTTATCACCCAAAAAGTAAATATGACCTAATGAGAATACATTCTGAGCTTGTATTTATACCACAAACATAGGAATCCATACGCTGTTGCATTACATTCCCTGATTTTTGATTTTCTTCATAGAGCAGTTGTTTTTAATATTCAACTAGATGTTGAGCATTAGAGCGTTTGGTAGGCATGTTTACTACCTAATCTGATTAGGCCAGAATTTTTTTTTAGTTGATTTACGAGAATTTTCATTCAGATTTAGGGTCAGGGGGACAGAAAAAAAGCTCTGAAAATGACCAGTTGACTGGTCATTTTCAGAGCTTTTTTTTTCAGAGCTTTTTTTTTAATATCTCCAGAAAAAGACAGTAAAACTAGTAAGGTAAACACCAACAGTCTGTACTAAATCTTTAAACATTTCATCATTTTTTCTAAAAATCTGGACAGAACAATCACTTTTAACAGTGTCACTCTCAAAAATACAGACAGAAACTCAAAAATGTATTATTTTTTTCAACAAAACAAATAACATTTAAAGTCGGTGGATAAAATAAAAAAATAATTTTAGAAAATAAATTTTATTTTTTCTCTACTTCTCCGGAAAATTACAGTATGAGGGTTGGTAAATCAACTGATAAAAAAATTCTGGCCTTAGGCCAGAATTTTTTTATTAGTTGATTAACGGGATTTTTTTCTTCAGATTTAGGGTCAGAGGAACAAAAAAAAAAAAAATAAAAAAGCTCTGAAAATGACCAGTTGACTGGTCATTTTCAGAGCTTTTTTTTTTTAATATTTTCATTTTTTGGGGCTAGATTGCACTTTACCGGGCACAACTAATTTTGACTTGGGTTTTAGGGTCTGTTTGCTTCTAAATTACTTCTTGAAATGTTTGACATGGTTGGCTGTTATAAGCTGAATAAAATTTAGGAGGTATGGGGGCTTTTGCCCCCATTTATCCTATGCTACATGAACAGAATGTACCATGGTGCCCAGTAAAGTGCAAGTGTCCATTTTTTTTTAATATCTCCAGAAACAGTAAAACTAGTAATAGGTAAACCAACAGTCTGTATTAAATTTTTAAATATTTTATCATTTTCCTAAAAATGTGGACAGGACAATCACTTTTAACAGTGTCACTCTCAAAAATACCAAGACAGAACCTCAAAAAAATATCTTTTTTAACCAAACAAATAATATTGAGAGTCGGTGGATAAAACAAAAAAATTAGAAAATAATTTTTATTTTTTTCCTACTTTCCGGAAAATTACAGTAGGAGGATTCGTAAATCAACTAATAAAAAAATTCTGGCCTTAGAAACCAGCATGGAAGATAGAGAATATGAAATATCCCCATAACCAGAGGCGGATGATACTACCTGAGGCTTGCAGCTTTGATTATATGCCCTAACTGATCTTAAGTGCGGGCAGGAACTGAAATCCCTGTCAGACATTTGCTTTTGGCTCTAGAGCTTATCAGCAATCTGATCTCAACCTCTGTGGAAAGCTGTTATAATAACCAGTTTGGCTCTGCAGCACATCATTAAAATGTTTACACTATCAATAAATACAAACGCCAGTTGTCATTTTCTTTGAGAGCACAAATGTAGTTCTTGTAAATTTTGTGCAAACATTTTGAATGCTACAACATGTATATAGACATGGATCAGGCCTTACCTTTATTAGATTTTTAGGATCATTTGCATCGTCTGTTATTTTACAAATTTACATTTTTGTAAACATATTCAAGTATTTAAAGCTTGTTACAGCATGAAGACCAAGACACTTTAAATTGTGCCAAATAAAAAGTATGGCATTTTACAAATTAAGATCAATTCTCTGAGAGCACCAGACAAATTTCTCCACGCACCGAAAAGAAATTTCTTTAAACCATATTCAAATGAAAGTCTATGTCCAAAAACCCAGAAAAATATACTTTGTTTCATAATTGAATCTTTCGTTGCCATGGAAACCCTGTATGAATTATGTAAAACTGATATTTTGTCAAGAGTTTCAGTGGCCCAAAATATTGTCTTTTTTAGCAAACAAGAGCTGTATTAATTTCATTGATTCTACAATGTTTGTTTGAAGTAAATACCAAAGAAATAAATAAAAATTAAAAGTGAGGTATTTGAAGCCTATTTTTGTTACAGTGGCCTTTTAACTGAGAAATTTGCAATTATTTTGTCATAAAACAGTCTACATTTTAAGTGAATATTTTGCATAATGCACCGGGATACAGACATGGCCCCATATCAAAACATAATCTGAATAGTCTGAAATACAATATTCACAAGAAACATGAGTGGGTTATTGTAATCTCACCAAGATTTTACAGGGTGATAGGGTCTTAATTTTGAAGTTTTTATTCTGTTCTATTCTACCCCTTGTCTTGTTGCTTGGCAGTTGCTAGGCAGTTGCTAGGCAGTTACCTCCCTTATACATGTGATACCAATTTCCCGGATTTTTCAAACAATGGCAAATTCTGCTGGAAAAGACTGTCAATCAGCCTATTTTGCTAGCTGTGTTGATTTATCCACCATAGTTGTATGTTCAGATGAATTTCTTACTGACAGAGAATATGTTATGTCTAAAAACGGACTCAAGAAGGACTGAATGTGACTAAAGTTTGTATGTAACATTATTTCGTTTAACAACAAAAACAACAATTACACTTTGATGAAGCATTCTGTAGCATATATCTGCCTGACATTTTGCTGCTGCTGAGTAAAATGACCAAGGGATTTGTTGTGTGTCATGCACATATAGGATTGACTAAACTGAATATTAATTCGAGGAGAAAAAAGGAGCCCAGGCTACTTTGTGTGATGCTACTGGTACCCTATTCCGACAGGCTACTTAATTAATGTAGAATGGCCCATTGGAAGTGATGCTGAAGATAAAAGAGGCTGCCAGGGTGTTCAAATTATAATAGGTAAGCCTGTAAATGGACAGCTCGGGGCCCCACAAACTAGGCCCATTGCAAATTCAGCCCCTAACCCACTCGGCCCCTATTGTCAAAATTTGGGAGAACTATACCAACGACACTATACATGTACCTATCTCAGTGTTGCTGAAGGAGTGTTAAAAAATTTACAGGCCCTCAAGTGTGAAGTTTAAGGATGTAATTGTGTTCTGTTATCCAATATTTTATAACTAGCCTATCATCCCATATGGTACTTTATATCCAATATGTGACCTGCGAAGGCTAAGGCCTGACTGCGCATAGAGCCTTCAGTGGCGGATCCAGAGAGGGTTCAATTGAGACAAAATTATTTCATTTTCATGGAGAATTTTCAGAAAAATCTTGAGAAAATTAATAAATAATCAGGTAAAATTAACAAATGGAACCCCACTTTATAAATTTGAACCCCCTATCAAGAAATCCTGGATCCCCCCCCCCCCCCCCCCCCCCCTGGCCTTAGATATTGGCACACATTTATTATCACCAGTCCGACAACTTTTGTTGGATTCTCTTTCGGTTTGAGTCATCATAAATTGGTATTTCAAACATTGTTGTCCTGGTCGGCTAAAACAAGATCAGATAGGGATTTTGAAATGAGCTTATGTTATACCCCTAAAGCATTTTCCTGCTTAGAGGAAACAAAATACAATATAAACCACTGTTTAGAGCTTGCTCCAAGCTTTCCGAAAATGTATAACATTACAATGTTTTGATTTGATATAGCAAACTACAATCCTAAATACACCTAAAAATTAGGCTTTTTTCAACGTTATGCCGTGTCATTTCAGATTTGTTAATTTTTGAAAATTTGTATTTCAAATATGTGTGTTAGAAACATATTTTTTTAAAAAGAAATCTTAAATTTCATGTATGAGCTAATGTAAGATAACCATAAAAAATGTGAAGGCAGAGCCCAGTAATTTTAAGCATTTTTTTAAAAAATGCTTGAAGCGTTATACATTTTGTCTTTTCTTAAGAATTAACTTTGCTGCATTGTTGTCACTTGTTCTGTCACATGTATGCATAATTTTTTGCAATTTGTTGAAGCTATGGGCATGTTTCTCTGTAAAAAATACAACCACTACCAATGAATTGTCTTTTCCAGTAATGTTTTCATCAGTTTAAAACTACACTGTTTCAGGTAGTGTCCGTAGATCACATATTTTGCATCTAGCATATTGCTGTATTAGAAGATTAATGAACATGTTTCTGCTATTTTATATTTCAGTGAGTGGCACTGATTAAGAAAAGGTCTGCTTCTTTGGTTGTCTTTCAGCAGCTTTTGTGATATGAGTGGCCAAAGTCTGTCCGTAGAACGTAGTGTCCGTAGATCACACTTTTCAATGTTAAAAAAATAACAGAATATGTCATAATGGCCCATATTTTTAGATTGCATTTATTAATTTCAACCAAAAAAATAGTATGTAAATCAATATTTGGGTTATATTTGTCTAATTTGTGAAAGAAAGAGGTACACATGGTTCTGAAACAATATGTCCTTTAGAACCTCTTCCATTCACACATAAGGTAAAAAAATGCCCAAATACTGATTTACATACTATTAATTTGGTTGGAATTAATAAATACAGCATAAAAACATGGGCCATTATGACATGTTTTGTAATTTTATGACATTAACACGTGTGATCTACGGACACTACATTCTACGGACAGACTTTGGCCGCTCATATCAAAAATGCTGGTGATAGACAACTGAAAAAACAGTGCATTTCTTAATCAGTGTCACTCTCTGAAAAAGAAACTAGCAGAAACATGTTAATTAATCTTCAAGTACAGCAATCTGCTAGATGCAATGATGTGTGATCTACGGACACTACCACTACCAAACAGTGCAGTTCTAAAGTGACGAAAAAATTACTGGCAAAGACAATTCACCGGTGGTGGTTGAATTTGTTACATAGAAACATGCCCATAGCTTCAACAAATTGCAAAAAATATGCATACTTGTGACTGACCAAGTGGCAACAGGCTCAGAGAAGCAAAGTTAATTCTTAAGAAAAACC
Source organism: Loripinus fragilis (assembly GCA_964019695.1). Taxonomy (NCBI): domain Eukaryota; kingdom Metazoa; phylum Mollusca; class Bivalvia; order Lucinida; family Lucinidae; genus Loripinus; species Loripinus fragilis. The sequence continues at coordinate 22,345,189 of OZ026531.1, forward strand.
AAAATGTATAACGCTTCAAGCATTTTTTAAAAAAATGCTTAAAATTACTACACTTCGCCTACACATTTTTTATGTTCGTTTTACGTTAGCTCATATGTGAAATTTAAAGTTTCTTTTTTAAAAATTATGTTTCCAACACACATATTTCAAGTACAAATTTTCCAAATTTAACAAATTCAAACTGAAACAGCATAACATTGAAAAATGCCCAATTCTTAGGTGTATTTAGTATTGTATTTTTGCTATATTAAATCGAAACATAGTAATGTTATACGTTTTCAGAAAGCTTGGAGCAAGTTCTAAACAGTGGTTTAAATTATATTTTATTTCCTCTAACCAGGAAAATGTTTTAGGCATATAACACAAGCTAATTTTACAATATTTGTCATTTCCCTAACTGATATTTCTTTCATTATATTTATCTGGAAAATTTGTAAAATTTAAAGTCAATGTATTTTTTCAACTATTTGAAGGACCTGCTGTTTATTCCAAACTAATTAACAGGGGGAATGTTATATCTTTCACTTTCAAATTGCACTTTTTCAAATGTTACCAATTTTGTAGTGTCCGTAGAAAATATTGCACACTAAGACTGAACTTGATTTCTACACAATTTGACGACAGAGGCTATGTTAAACTACTTTATTGTTAAGAATCGAAATCATGTGATAAGTTAAGAGGTTTACTTGTTCCTGAAAGTTCAATTCATTAAAAAATTAAATTTAGAAAGCTTACTTAATTTAAGCATTTTCATAGCCTTGTTTCTTGTGTGCTAAAATTTCAAGAAATCATTCTTGTAAATAAAATATTGAGTGGTATCCAAGAGCACCAATACTTTTGCGAAGTTCTGCATGGTATAATCATTGTTTTAAGCCAATAATTAAACAGATATAATTATGTTATGCTTTAGTCTGTAGTGTCCGTAGATCTGCCACCTAAGATTGATCAAATTGCTGTAACTTTTTAATGAAAAGAACTTCAACAAAAACCTTCTAGAATTAAATGCACAAGATATGAAGCTATGAAAAGAAAAGGCTTGTTTTGTGATTCCTGCGACTTCATTTTTGACCAAAAGTGACACAACTTGTCCCTATCTGATCTTGTTTTAGCCGTGATGAAACCCCATATTATCAGGCTTCTCAACTTGGACTGCACTGTTTGCTATATGTAACATTTGAAAAACTAGTGAGTAGATGCATCGGCGCAGTCTCTTCAGAACTATTCATTTACGGGGTTCCAATGTTCAAAGGATAACTAATGCACATCAGCTCTAGGACCATTCATTTGTGCTTAAATTTGGAACTATGAGAATTAAAACCATGATGGTTATCTGGTACTGAGTTTGTTGTCAATGGGTTGAGTGAAGAATAGACAAAACATGATTGGGATTAAGCACATGTGCAATGAAACTATTTACAGCGGGATTACAGCTGCCTGAAACAAATGAAACAATATTTCGGTTGGGGCCCAAGTTAGTAGTCCTATTTGTCAGGGGCCGAGTTTGTCAGGGGCTGAGATGTCGTGGAATTGGTAATCTCTAATAAAATAAGAATTTTGGTTGACCTGAAATGTAACCTTTCCGGATCTCAGGCCACTATTAGCCCGCCATCAAAAGGCCATTTGGATGGTGTTTCGCTGGCAGGCCATTCTTGGCTCAATTTTACATGCTTACTGGGTAGGAAATCTGCCCAATCTGTGATCTCTCTGCTCTGTGATCTCTCTGCCTTGCACTAAAAATTCAATGACCTGGTCTGCAAAAATGGATTAAAATGCAAAACAAAAGGGCCCCCTCCGAGCTTAAGTGAAGTAAATTGTAGAAGGGCTGACTTGAAGAACTATGTCAGACCCTGCTACTAGCAGGTGGGATAAAAATGTTTTGTTTTTTTTCTGTAAATAGGCAGGCTGTTGCCTGCTGGAGGCTGATGCCTTCAAATTTGAACTCAAATTATACTAAACTGGGTACTTTGAGTTATAATCGGGACAAACCAACTTGCTTAGCTACAGAGACTAGCTAGAAGATTGAGGTTTTGTCGATAACATTGAAGTTTAGGATTTTACCTTTGAGCGAATGATAAAGGTGCTGATCAGATTGCATGTATATGCAGACTGCATGTATATGCAGGCTGGTCTCAGTGGTCTGCACATGTTATGAAATCAGATATTCGAATTTCTTGTGACATTGCCTATATAATCATGATAATATACTTTTGACAGTTCAAGCTATCATGGAGCTTCCATTGGCCTAAAGAAAAATTGTGTGTTTCAGGTTACCAGACAGTGTCTAATTTATGTGCCCCTTTGAAGCCTTTTGAGGGGTTTTCCCCAGTTTTGCCATATTGTTTCCCCATGTATTTTTTTAATGAAATAGAAATATTTTTCTACCTACCATCCCTATTATAAATGTTAATGTAACCTGAAACACACAACTTATTAATTGGTTGGCCTATTATTGTATCAAACTGCATATGAATAAACAGTGGATCATTCCGTATACTTATTACTTTACATTTTACAATTATTATCCCCAGACATTTTTTTATATTATTGTGACCAACTCTGTCTGTCTGTTGTCTCAATGAGACAGTTCTTTTGAGTACCCACAATGAAATTGATGGATAAGAAAATAGGCTTATTTTTTATGCTCAAAAGTATGTTACGGCTTAAATTCAAAACATGTGTGTTTCATGTTACCCGACTGTGCCTAATTTTTAGCTTTTTTCATTATTTTTAGGGAATTTCCAGATTGGGCCATATTGTCTCCCATTTAAAAACTTTTAACAAAATAAAAAATATTTTCATACAGTATCTACCATCCATATTTTAAAATTTCATGTAACCAGAAACACACATATATTTTTTTCACACTAATCTGGACCATTGAAATGTTTTAGATTTCTTAACAATATTTTCAAATAAAAAAGTATGGAAGTTTTATTGTCATGAAGTAATTGCTCTAGTGTTCCACACAGTGTAAAAAAGAGATTGAAGTTTGGCTAAGATCAGATTGTGCATCTGCCTAATCTGATCAAAAGCCCTTGATTGCTGCCTAGTCATTTTGAAAACCTAGTCTTTGTCTAGTCAGACCTGTTTACTAATTAATGGCTCCCCTTTTTTCAGATTTTTACCATGTTCACAGATCCCATTACAGAGAAGACAGTATATGCTTATTTGGTGGTTCATTTCAAGATCTAGTAACATTATACCTCTGGAAAAGTGACCACAAATGAACTATATCAGCCAAATTACAAACACTGGTGTTGATGCAGAACAGTAAAAATAAACTCAATTGACTATGGGACATCCATCCACCATCTGTACACTACCACCAAGTCCAGGAAAAGACCTGCCAACAAGTTACAAAGCTTACTTCACAGCTTCAAGCCTGAACATTTGTATTTCTGTCTTCCTCTCATCTTGACTTAAGTGCCTTTGATTGTACCTTACAATTCACATGAATGATAAAATGGTTAGACTTACAGACTGCTGCACTGAATCAACTGATTTCTAGAAGGACAAACCAGAGAGTGCTATGGAATCCCATGGAGATTAATAGCAATAAAATTATTATTATCAAGACAATAGTAGGCTTCATGATAAAAAACAAAACAAAATGCAATTCAAAATTACTTATCATATTTTCAACCAAAACATATGGTTTAGGTACTCAAAAGAATCATCTCAATGGGAAGGTTCTTTTGAGCACCCAAAACAAATGTAAAAATTGATGTCAAATAAATTTTCCACAATTTTAAGCCCAACATTTTTAGCTCACCTGAGCCGAAGGCTCATGGGTGAGCTAATAGTATACCAGTGACTCTGGCTCTGTCTGTCATCCGTCCTCAGCATCCGTCTGTCCTTCAACATTTTCAAACATCCTCTCCTCTGAAACCACTGGACCAATTTAATTCATATACTTTATATAGAGACTCCTTAGGATATTTGAGTCCCATCAATGTATTAAAACTATTTTTTCTCAGAAATCATTAGGCAAATTGAACTCAAATTTCATAGGAAGACTCCTCAAAGGTTTAGATTAACAAATTTTTTCAGTGTAAAAATGTAAATATTTTCTCGCCCATCAGTTTTAACATATGTTTGGGTGCTCAAAAGAACCATCTCATTGAGATGGTTCTTTTGAGTACCCACAACATATGCTTTGGTTGAGAAGTAAGAAAATTAAATTTTTGTTATGCACTCTTAACTAAAGTCTTGCTCCTTATGATAAGTTAGCCAAAATTTTTACAAATTGTTCTGGTCACATGACCAAGATAGCCGACATACCAATATATGGTAAAAACCCTTTAAAATCTTCTTTTCAAGAACCAGAAGGCTGATGACCTTGGGACTTGGTATGTTACATTTAGGGTGTAGGACCTACCATTTTTGTTCAAATGGTGATCCTAGGTTGACCTTGACCTACTTAACACCAAGTTCAAATTTGCTTCCTAATGCATTTAACTTGGAATTTTTTTGAAAAGTTGATTTTTTAAATACTTTTGAAGCCAAAATCATTATTCATCCTGAATATGTTAAGAGACAATGTCTATTATTAAGTTCTAAGGTCAAGGTTGACCTTTCAGCCAAGTTCGCTCATAATTGAGTCCCATCAATGTATTAAAACATAGTTTTCTCAGAAACCACTTGGCCAATTGAACTCAAATTTCATATGGAGACTCCTTAAGTTAAGGTGAGTAAATTTTAAAAAAAAATGTTAATGGCTACTTGACCAAGATGGCCGCCATGCCCATATACAGTAAAAGACCTTTAAATATCTTCTTCTCTAGAACCAAAAGGCCAATGGCCTTGGGACTTGGTATGTATTATTGGAGATGATGGCCCTACCAGGTTTGCACAAATGATGGATCCGGGTTGTCCTTGACCTTTTTTTACCTCAAGGCCAAATTTGATTCCTAATGCATTTATATTGGAAAAATCTTGAAATGTGCATTTTCTATATCTGTTTAAGTGGAAATCATAATACTTGCGAGAAATGTTAAACCTTCACGCTGGAATAAAGCGTTGTCATGGAAACTCTATACAAATAAAGTTACATCCACTTGTCCATTTGTTGCAAATAAAATTTCTGTATATATTTCATTAAAAGCAACAACTGTAATATAGCTGTTGGAATTTTATTCCACAAATAACAGGAAAATTAAATCACTTTTCGGAAAATTTCATCCCAAAATTTACCCCACCCACTAATAATGGTTCATTCTAGAGATAAATTTTCAACTAAGTACTATATTATATAACCATTTCATTGTATGAAGTGATTGTTCATAATATCTGAATGCATATCTGGAATATTCTTAGGAATAAACAGTTTCCATAGCATCTAAATCTGGTGTTTTTGTCAAAAATAGAATTTCCTTCGATTTTGGTTGCTAGGCAACGAATATCCCATGTATTAACTTTCTATTTTACTTCTTTAAAACATTGCTAGCACATTGTATGATACAATTTGCAAGATAAAAGGCCAGTTGTTATACATGTACTGTTTTAGATTTGAAATAATTTTAAATTCATCTCTGCTTCGTCAGAAATGTCGTTAGCGCGAACGCACATCGCTGAGAGGCGGTCTTCGGTTGCCCAGCAACAGCACATTGAAGATGATAAGACATCAACATCTATATGCAATAAAGCACAAAGGTTCATTCTATAGGTGTTTTAAGTTTCAGTCAAGAGAAAGAGATATTAACCAACTCTCAGTTATTTTTGATTAACCCTCGATTATAGAAAAATTCTCCATAAAGAGTTATGGCCCCTTTTCTCTCAAAACAATATAAATATTTTAATTAACTTGGTTTTAAAATCTAGCAGGGCCAATATTATTTTGATTCTAGTACATTTCTGCCAAGCAAGCCTTTCACAATAAAGGTCAATCTTTGGTTGATTTTCCCTACCCCCTGTTTTTTGCATTTTTTGGCTTAAAAATAGAGAAAATAAGCACTATTTTCAAGATGCAAACCCGTTTTCACACAATTTTGATCTAAAACCCTTCCAGGGAGCAGGTTATTTATCAAAAGTTCTTGCAGTTGAATTAATTATATTGTTAGAACATATTTATGACAGTGCTCCAATAAAACCTGTTTTAAAATTTGCTGTACAGTGCCATTATTAAAGCGCTCATTTTGCAAGTAAGATCCAAATAACCCACTCATGTTTTTCTATAACTTTAAAAACTTTATTTAGTCAGTTCAGAAAAACATTATGAGAATGTTCAAAGCCCGGTGCATTTTTGACTCTATCTTTTCAAAAATTGCCTAAAATGGTGATTTTAACTTTTTGAGAAATATTGAAGAGTATCTACACTTCAAGCTTGTGACACAAAACTTTGTAATTTTTAAATTTTGAAATAAACATCTGATATGTGTTAGCAAGATATGGTTGACTTGGAAGAAAAAACATATTTTAGATGTATGCTATTTTTTTATATTGATATTTTGACATGAAAAACAGCTATTTTCAATACTTGCATATGAGAAATTTGGCTAATTTTAGCCATTTTTTATTCTGCTGGTTGCCATGGCAACGGTGCATGCAAACAAAATTTTATCTAAATTTATGCTGTTATTGGGTGGTCTTAATCATTGTGTGAAAGTTTTGCCCGATTCTGAGACGGTGCGTGGAATGGGTCTATGGGAATTTTCTGGTGCTCTCAGAGAACTGATGTTAAAGTCTAAGTGTATGCCAATACTTAAAATTGAAAAGGTCACTTAAATTTCTAAAGATATCAAAAAGGAAAATGTTATCTTGTCAGAGTGTTTTCTGTTTGCATTCGCACACATTAATGAATTAGATAAAAGGTAAGCCAATTGTATGTAGATAGTCCCTCTAGGTAGCTATGAATGCATGTTTAAAGAATAACTTCATACGATAATTTCCATTTTATCATGAGACAGCCTCAGGGTTAGGCATGTACATTATAGTAGCCACATGTCGAGCAGTATCTTACACCTGATCTTCAAATGTTCTTGAAATTAGAACTTGCTGTTAAATGAGCACATTAATGTCAATAACTACTAGGAACATGCAGCCAATGACAAACTGGCTTCAAGACCCTATGATGTTTCAATACTGATAGCCTCAGGTAGTATCATCCGCCTCTGCCCATAACTAATAAGGTAAAGTGTGAATTTCTAAAGCTGGTCCATATTGTACCCTTATTCTGTGTGTATAAGTTTATTACCTCTTTTCTTGCTAGCACTAGCAGCGACTTTTGTCATCTGCTTATAACCTTTGGCAAACAGCTCAGACCCAGATCAGGACCTACAAACTGTTGTTTTTAAGCGCTTGAATTTTCTAAATTTTAGCTCTTTCCTTGTTAGCGGCGACTTTTTTGTCATCTGCTGTCAGCCTTTGCAAATAGTTTGGACCCAGATCAGGACTGAAAAATAATGTCTGTCCTGATCTAAATCCAAACCGTTTGACACTCTGATAGTGTTCCTGAAAGAATTTTTGGGGCAAAGGTTAATTTTGAAGAGTCAGCAGATGACAGCAAAAACATGAAAATTAACCAATATGCAAATACTAATGTGAAAATAATCACCAGAGATTCTGCTCCTTTCAACTACTCATAGACCTCTTCCGTTGGCATTTTCATTCACAATGGTCAATCTTACCAACAACGGCATCTGAAACAGGAATGTAAACTTTAATAATCTTAGGAGTCGTTTCGATAAAGGAGGGACAACTCATCAACGAACTAGACAAAGTATATATGCAACTGTAGTAGCCGCACGTTTTTTACGACAGCCTGGACAACCACCAAGTCTGATCAATCTTCTCTGTCCGCACGAAGAAACCATAAACCGCATAAGTTTTTACATACGAACCTCAGTTGTGCGAAGACTCTGGCGAGACTGCAGCTAAAGTAGTCCGAGCTTTCTCTGACGTTTTAGTGGCTTTTCTTTATTTTGATATTTGCCATAACCGTCAGAGCAACTTAGCTATCGAAAATCCAGAATTCTCCCAGCCAGTCGTGGCTGGGTACTTTCAATGAAAAATATGGTATTTGAATGAAAGATCGGTGACATAAATAGTTATAATATGGTTGAGTTATGATTTATCTCTAAATTAGAATGATATTTTTCTTTTAAATCTTACAAAAAAACGAAATTATACACACATATTGTAGCCTACCCTCTGTGCACATATAGTTGGTGATTAAGCTATATTCATGACCCATCATTTCCCATTAATCACTTAAAAAGTGAAACTATTTTTATTTTTCAGTTGTATGTTCATTAGATTTATCATTTTAATCAGATACCTAATGAATATATCATTCATCTGTCAATATTTTGGTAAAAATACCCAATTTTTGATAGGTGAAGAAAATTCCGGATTTTCATAATAGGAGTTACTCTGATGTTAGTGGCAAATATCAAAATATGGAAAAGCCACTTAGACATCAGAGAAGGCTCGGATTACAGCTAAAGCTGCTCGTATATACGGTAAGTTGACTTGTATGTGCAATACATGTCGAACTTTAACGGACATCTGCTTTTCCAAGCTGACCGTTTGTCGTGTTCGTATCTTAATCCGCCAGGAGGCACCAATTTCACATTACCTGTATTAATTTTATCTCTAAGCGGACGACGGAGTAACCATAGCTACGGGCGTTTTATCCACTAGACTGGTTTTCACAGTTTATTGAAATTATTTAGACTACATTAGAATAGTATGCCAATTAAGGGTTTCTGTTCGTGTGGATGGAATACTGACCAGAATGTGCTTCAGCGGCGTATGCTGAACTTTAAAATGAAACAAACGTTAATTTTAATACATTTAATAATAAATTTGATTAACGTCGTAAGAAAAAAAATCTTTTTCTTGCATGCTATTTACCCTTAGTGCTCCAATCGCAACAACAGTCGTCTGCTTTTTTCGTCTACTGAAATGTTTAAAAACCTCTTGGGCAAACAGTGTGGACCCAGATCAGACTGCTCCTGTTCTGGGTCCACGCTGTTTGCTTCTATACTTAATTCGTCAGTAATGTTAGGCAATTATTCGCAGCAGACGACTTCAGCAGACGACATTTTCAAATGCATTTTAAGGGTTAACAGACGCGTAGATAAGTTTACACCACGAGTGCAGTCTGATCATCGATCAGGATATTCAATTTAAGTTTTAGATGAACCTTGTGTGCGTGAACACTTACAGTGAAGACCCTGATTAAACGCTGAATTCTTTAGCCTCTTGTTTGTTTGATTTGATTCTTTACGTCCCATCAACAATCTTTCAGTTATATAGGGACGAGTCTTCCTGGGTTGAACCAGTACTAAGCTAGGATAAATTATTCTATAGCCTCTGATCTGGGTCTGTGCTGTTCACCTATGTCCCACAAAAGGGACGCTTAACCTGGTCAAATTAGTCAAAGATATATTTCTCGTGACGTAGTATCTTATAAATAAAATTTCTACAATAGACCATGATCAAACGCTGCATTCTGTGGCCTCTTATCCGGGTCTGGATATCTGGTGGTATTACTGAAAGTTTGCTTTCTCTTAAACAATTAACTTTAGATAGAAATCAGTATGTGCATGTCATTCACCATCTTGTATTAATTAACGCTGGTCAACAGCTTACAATCGACTGCATCGGCTGATCTCAGACCCCGCAGGGCGTACATTATGACACGTTTCAGCGACCTGATTTAACATGTTACATACCATGATAAAGGACCCTTACCACCAATGCTTATGACAGTCTTACATAAGATAAGTATATTTATTTGGATGTCGTCTGCTTATTTCGTATGTACTCAAATGACTGCTCCTTAGGGAGTTGTCTGTTCAGGACCCACACTGTATGCAATATGGGCCACCGGACTAACTTATCACGGGTGAGCCCAGACCAGACCGCACCTATTGGGGCAATCTGATCTTGGTCCCTAATATCCTCAATAAAGGACACCAGACTTATTTTTTCATAGAAGCAAACAAAATGAACCCGGATCAGACTGCTCCTTGTTCGCAATATAATCAACTTGCGTAAAAAGTGCAACGCCAATTTTACAGATGCGACGCGTCAAATATAGCGATTCCTTTGATAACACGCATTTGTAGCGCAATTAAAGATTTTGTTCATTTTGAGGTAAACTATGAAAAACAGTGAAGACCCAGAGGAAATACTACACAAGCGGCATTTCATCAGGATCAACACTGTATTCTACGACAAACTCGATCTTCAGAGTAAGAAATATAATATTTTTATGACATCCCTCAATATATGAAATGGACCGTCCGGACTGATTCAAACTTTATGGACCATTCAATTGATCTTAAAAGGTTAAAATCCAACGTTCACATGCTTTATTTATGCTTGTACAAGCTGGTGCTGATCGCGCACGCGAAAATGCCCCTCATAAACGCCCATGTTAACGTAAGTGACGTATTCATCGAAGTACTTTGACAGTGAAAACCCAGATGAAATGCCGCATAAGCGGCATTTTATCAGAGTCTGCTCTGTTTTCTATGACAATATCGATCTTCAGAGAAAGAGGTATATTATAAACTGTAATCCCTCAAGAAATTCAATGGGCCATCCTGACTTTAAAGTATATGGAATATTGAATTATTTTTAGTAGTTTAAAGCGGTTAAAGATCCAACGTCTACAGGTTTAATTAATATTTGTAGATATATGTTGTTGCGCTGGCAAATGCCCCTGAAATATAAAATGCTCATGTTGGAACTTATCGCACATGCGTTGATGCCCCTGATGAACACCCATGCTAGCGTAACCAAAGCCAGATATTCAATGCAAAGCTGTAAAAAAACAGATTAAACACTCCAGTGAAAACCGTGTAGATCCAAATCCATCAAACTCATTAAGCTAAAATATTTTAATACATGTACCATACGAGAGCATTAGCCTGCACACGCAGCATTGGCATTATTTTAAAATAATTAGGTTTTTATTTAATTATACTTTTTTCAAAAAATATATTCAGATACGCCATCTGTTTGGATTCCTTTAAAATTCCGTATTTTGTCGCGCCTGATCTGGGTCCATTTGTTTTGGAAAAATAATCACCAGAAGACACACGCATGCAATAAAAATCCCCTCACGCAGCCACACTGTATGGGGTCCTCTGTTAATCTTTGTTTATTGGTAATACACAATGAGAAATACAGGTAATTACCGATTTTAGCCGTATGGATTTTCCCACTCTTATCAGTTATACCAGTCCATTTTTGAACCAAGGGTTGCATGGTGGTATTTATATTTTTTTATTCAGATTTTAATAGAACATTTTATAAGAAACCACGGAGACCCTGATCAGAGGCCACGTTCTGTCGCGTCTGATCTGGGTCTGCAATGTTTGTTTTTTCTATGTCCCTCAACAAGAACGAGTAATGCATACCATCGGTTCCTTTTTAAATAGTCATTTGAAATAATATTTCAAAATCTTTTTCGCCTTTCATTTCAGAAATTCCAACACAGTGTCAAAATTTCTCACTCAAACAGTATGAATCCAGTTCAGTTCGACGCTTTTTCGGGCCTGATCTGGATCCAAACTATTTGTACCAAAATTATCGCCACTAGCAAGTGAAGAATCATAACCAATTTAGGTCAAAAGAATTTCCCACTCTTGGCATTAGGGCAAGTCCATTTTGTATTAAGTTGTGTGGTATTTTTCATTTTTATTTAAATTTTAATAGAATAGTCTTTATGCAAACAGTGCATACCCTGATCAAATGCAATTTTATAGAATAAATAGATACATAAATCAGGACTTTCGCATTTAAGAGTGCGTACCAAAAAATTAATTTTCTTATTTCTCAACCAGAACATATGTTGTGGGTACTCAAAAGAACCGTCTCACTGAGACTGTTCTTTTGAGCACACAAAGCATATGTTAAGATAATATTTACAATTTTACGCAATTTTTTTTGTTTATTTAAACCTATGTAAATAAATAAATAAATGAATGAATAAATAAATAAATAAATAAATAAATAGATAAATAAATGAATAAATAAATAAATAAATAAATAAATAAATAGATAAATAAGCTTAACTTTCAAAAAGCTAAGTTATAGACACGCGATAACTATAGTGTATGTGTGGTCAATACCTGTTGTTACCTTGGATACAGTTACTAAAAATAGATTATACCTCCGTAATCGGTGGGAAGCTTGTGAAAAAGTAGTAGGGGTTGTACCAGGAAAAATTCAAAAGGCTACATCAAATTTTATTTTAATTGTATGAAAAATATACCAATTTGTTCGCAATTGATCTGAGCATAGTGTCCCGTTTGCACAGAGAAAATATATTGAATACTTTAATAACTATGACAGAATATCTACCAATGAGCAGATCTAAAAAAGCCTGTTTTACTATATAATTTAATCATTCTTAGGGTTCCATCAAAAACCATCAAAAAGGACGAAGAGTTTGCAGAGGGAAATTCATAAAAATTATATCAGAATAATCGTGAGATATTTAGGTAAAACATTTGTTTGCACAGGAATTCTGCTTTTATAATTTCAAAAGATATAGTATAAAAACTAACATCTTCCATTACAATTCCCTATTAGCGCTTCAGCGCATCGCAGATACCTGGATGTCCGTTAAAGTCCCGTATGAAGTAGCAGTGTGAGTACATGCTGCTTCGGGCGGCAGTCTAGTCTTAGCCGGCTAACAGGCTCAATCGTTTAGACCTATTTGGGGGCATGTATGATTAATCCGTCGCCTGCTGATATCCTTTGCAGATAGTTTGGACCAAGATCAAGACCGAGAACGTCGACCGGCGCCGTCGGTCCTGATCTGGATCTAAACCGTTTTACACTTTGATTGATTGCGTTCCCGAAAGATGCTTGTTTAAATTCAATTTTGAGAGTCAGCAGACGACAACAAAAGCATGAAAAATAACCCATATACAAGCAAAAGGTTTTGTTATCCGCGCCCTCGGACCGGGGGTCCGAGTCCGCGCCGCACTTCTCTACAGCCGCAAATATCTCCAGTGACAAAACTGCTCCATGCTTCTGTCTGGTAATGTTCTGTACACAACTTGTGAACAATAGGACCTAAATGTATGATCATAAATTAAATAAAAGACTTACATCTTCCCAAAAGCTTCACATAATCCATATCGCCAAAATGGCAGCCAAGATTCGCGCACAAGTTCAAAAACATCTCACAAAATGCATGTGTGGCGGGTAAAATGAGCAAAAGATCAATAGCCAATCAGACCTCGAATGCCCGACCAGCTGACCAAAGATTTGCCCAAGCAGAAATGAGCAAATGCTTTTAACAGTCACGGTGACCAAAACTCACGTCCCATGAAAACAGGCCCTCGCCATAGATTAGCGTGGCATTTTACAGCCAGCATCACATCTCGAGCCACTATCGGTCTCCAGCGAAACATCATTGGGTGGCGTTTTGCTGGCGAGCCGATAGATGTCCGATTTTACGTGCTAACTGGACATTTTGATATTGTCGCCAAATACGTTGTTAAACAGCCGCGTGAAACCCTATATTTGCGACGTGGTATTAAGGTTTGAACCCCGGGGGTGGTTTACTCTGAGATTTTCATATACATGTATACGTAGGCTCGGACCGTTTTAAGGGTTCAAAATTTTGAATTTCAATTTTAATGGTGAGGGGCATCACAAAATTGGACTAATTTTAGGGGTCATTTCTGGGGTTGATAAAATTTCAATTATATATTTTTCTATTATTTTTTGAGGGGGTGGGGAGAGGTGCTTGGTATTTCTGACTTATCTAATTTTTTGGAGGGGTGGGGATGGTAAGCATTAGATGCTGGGTCCATGCCTACGTATGAAGAAAAAATGAGAGTACCAGTAGATGATGGGTCCATGCCTGTATGAAGAAAATATGAGAGTACCAGTAGATGATGGGTCCATGCCTACGTATGAAGAAACAATGAGAGTACCCCCACCCCGTGGGTTGGAACCAGCCTGCGCTTTAACAACGGATTCAAACATTTTTTTGAAAAAAAAAATGAGAATGCGTCAAGTTTGATATGTTAATTCTTATACCATGCACGGATTGGAGTACGGACATCCCCCACCCCTGAAGAATGACAAAACTATAGGTTTCCTTAGAATACTGGTCCGAACCCACTTGACAATCACAAGGCTACGCAGCCAATATCCATACTCAAGTGTTGAGGGAGGCAATTGATGATGATGATGATGATGATGATGATGATGATGATGATGATGATGATGATGATGACAACGACAACGAAGTCAAAATTTGATAACTATTTTTTTAGTTGATGAGGGGATATAGGATCCGAATACCGCTATAAATGGGCCATCATCGGCCCTCCAGCGAAATTCTATTTAAATGGCGTTTCGCTGGCGGGCCGATGATGGCCCAACATTAAATGTTGGTTTTGTAGCTTTGTGATTTTTCAGGGGATCCGGACCAGTATTGCAAAAGAAACTATATTATTGTTATTTTTCAGGGGGGAGGTCCGGACCCCCTAATTCTCCCCCCCCCCCCCCTGGGTCCGCTCATGTCATAGGAATGCTCGAGAAGTACTGGATCTCCTCTCCCTCTCTGCTCTGTAACATTAATCCATAAAGCGCTACCTGACGACAATTTCAAATTTTGCCGCTTTTTCAAAAATAAAAAATAAGGCATGGCATTTCATGAGAATCGTTTGCTGGCAGACGATTCTCGTGAAATATGATACCTTATTTTTCAGAAGATTCGGAAAGATGTCACAAAATGTGTCGTCTGCTGCAGTCGTGATTGGCGCTTTAAGGGTTAAAATGACTAAAAAGACAAAACAAACAAAAACGTTGCCAGAGCTGACCCCCTGCCCAAATTTTCTAGAGCACATATTTAAAAATGGAAAAAACGGGATTTTATGACGTGACCGCGCCTGCCTGCCCGGTCGCCCACAGGCTAAACGAATTAAAAAAAATCCCGAGACTGTTCTAAGAAGGTAGCCTTAACATACATGCATATGCTTTCATTGGTACAGTAAAACCTGTGTAAAACGGCCACTCAAAAATAGACAAAACAAAGATCTTAATAGCAAATGGTATCTTAATGAAGTTATTAAGTATTGCAGAATGCTCCAAGGGGAGCATTCTACAATACTTTTGACCTGCATTAGGCGATAATCGGCCTTGAAAACCAATTTTTGTCATCATATTGAGTGGCCGCTTAGGACATTTTTTACTGTAACTGTCAATTGCCCAACTTGAATCAGCGATTGGAGAGAATAATCCCTATAAAAGCATGTGGCTGGACCGGAATCCAAAGCCCGATTCGAAGGCACTAGCCTACCCTCGTTCAATTGCAAAAAAAAAAAAAAAAAAACAAGTGAGTATGATCAGGAAAAACCACGATCAGACACTGAAGATCAACCCACGGCACCGTGAGGAAGGGCCACAAAACATTTGCCGTATGATAAGCAAGACATCTGCAAGATAATAAAAGCAAAGCAACCTGCTTCCTCTTCCTCTTCAAAATGATTGCAAAACCAGAATGGACACAAAGAAAAACATAGCAAAACAAAGGCAAACAAACAATGGGAAGTTCATTATTAAAACAATAGATATGCTACAACAGAACCGCCGCCTTAGAACGGACAGCAGCCTAAGCCACCGGGGGCTTAAAGGTAGTTTTCTTGTACCAAATCTTTGCTCCAGAATCTGATGCTGTTGAAGCACAAAAATGTTAAGCTCGCATGGAAGCTTCCTAACTATTGCAATGTATCATCATGGAGAAATAATCAAATCAAAACATACTATGATGACACAAAGAAAAGGGCGCACAACTCACAGATAGTCAGAGCTAAAGAAAACTTCAAGTTGAGTCATGGTGGGCCCAGCTACAGATACGCATCAGACCGCGACATTCCTACCGATTAAAGCTTTACGTTATGTCTTTATTTTGTTGTGTACTACTTTGTGTCCTTTCTAATTTTGCAATCATCTTGGAGAAGAAGAAAGAGCTGGTTGCTTTGCTTTTATTGTCTTGTGGATGTATTGCTACTGTGAATGTTCTGTGGCTCTTCCTCGTGATACTGTGGGTTCAGTGGTCTGCAGTGTGTGATTGTGGTATTTCCCGATCAACAACTCGACTCGACGCGGACCAGCTGTAGAAAGCAATCGGTTCTGCTCCGCCTATACGTGAAGCTGTTAGGCATCTTTTCATAACGTTAATGACCAAAATCTGTAAATGGGGACGATTTTAATTTTGTAATAGTTTTTTTTTTTAAATTCTTGATGGAGATGTTCCTCGCCCCCTCCCCCCTTCCTATGGTGTTTACATTTTACAACTAATTCGTTTTGCAAGAGTATGTGCATAAGTTGATGACTTCAGCAACAGAAATCAGTTTTTGACGTTTAAGCTACTTGAACAAGGTTATCGATACTATTAACTTTGTAAAGTTTTTTTTAAGTTAATTGCCGACACTCAGAGTTGATTGTTAAAAAGCCCACAATATTTGCTTAAACACTCTTCTGCAACAAGGCGTACAAGAACATTTATTTTATGGCGATTGAGTTTATAAATTTAAAAGATTATTGTTAGAAAGCCTTATTTTGTCATCAATATAAAAAAATTATTTATCGTTATCAAAGAGTGGAATACAACAGGGATATCATGCGACAGTCTGCATGCCTGTATGTTTGTTTGTTTTGTTGCTTTACGTCCCAAGCAACAGCTATGATTATGGCGGGGCGGTCAGTTTACCTAAACACACCTTTTTCCTGGGCCAGCTTGAACAATCGGTTAATGAGTACTTCATGCACATACTGACAACAACCCTTCTTGAATGATTCAGCGGAAGGGAGGAGAATGGCGGTAAAAATTATTTCATGATCAATCTCCACGAAAGTATGAGACCGGGCCGGGATCGAACTGGCGACCCCTGGATCTGCAGTCAGATACGCATCTGTAGCCAGACGCGCGCCTTTCCGGCTGCGCTATGTAAACCCAATCATGGTTCATACCTATGGTTTCCTCTTTAATTGCACGACGGTGGGTCAGGTTTCCGGCTTAAGTACGGCCCTGATGTAAAGCTTTAAACTGTTGGTTGGTGCCTGATGTTTGTCGTTGACGAGGCCAATCGTAGCTCAACTTTATGTTGGCTTTAGCTCGGACGTTCTGTGAATCATGAGCCTTTTTTCTTTGTTTCATCATAGTAAGTTAATTTGATTCGATTGTTTATTGCAGTTAGAAAGCTTCCATGCGTGCTAAACAATTTTGTGGTTTCTAAGGCGAAGATTTGGCGCCGATAAAATGCATTTACCACCCCCTCCCTCCGGTAGCTTAGGCTACTGTCCATTCTAAGGCGGTGGCCCTCATGGGCGGATCCAGAGGGGAGCATGGGGTCCGCCGCGGGGGAGGGGGGTCACAAAAATATAGGGTTTATTTGCAATACTGGTCCGGATCCCTTGAAAAATCACAAAGCTACCAAACCAGCATTCAATGTTGGGCCATCATCTGCCCGCCAGCGAAACGCCATTTCTATGGCGATTCGCTGGCTGCCCGATCGATGATGGCCCATTTATAGCGGTATTTGGATCCTCTATCCCGGCCCCATCAACTAAAAAATCATATTTGGACCCCCTCTGACAAAACTTTCTAGATCCGCGCATGGCTCTGTTGTTGTCTATTATCTATTGTTAATGTAGCCTACTTCCCATTGTTTGTGGGGGCTCTGTGGTTGTCTTTGTTTTGGTGTGCACTATTTTTTTTAAATCATCTTTAAGAGGAAGATAGAGCTGGTTGCTTTGCTTTAACTGTCTTGCGGATCTCTTGTTACTGTGAATATTCTGTGGCTCTTCCTCGCGGTGCCGTGGGTAGTGATTGTGGTATTTCCCAATCATAGCCTTCTCACGTACTTTTTAACGAATAGCGAGCGTTACACTGAACAATTTACACGTCTACTGATGGGCAACTGTCTACGTCTCGGAGATGACTCACAGGCTACTCGAAAGACTATGGCAGAGACCAATTTTGTCGTAAAATCATGGATTCAACCATTCAATGAATATTCTTAACACAACCAAACTTTGGAAAAGGTTCAGTCGGCAAAATAACTTGGTATAACCATCACTGATAACATGGATTGTGGGTCAGCCCGTTTCAGAAATCTCTTCCAAAGCAACTAAGACACTTGATTTCCTTCGCAGGAACTTGGCTTTTGCACCTAGGAGTACTGAAGAAGTTGCATACAAAACTTTGGTTCGGCCTAAACTAGAGTATACAGCACCATTTTGGAGCCCTCACTCGAAACTTCATATTAGTCAGAGTGAGACAGTTTAGAGGACAGCAGCGGAGATGGCGAAACACGAGTAGTGTCAGCGAACTGCTTGGTGAGCTCAAGGACTCTCTATTTTGACGATAGAAAGTCCCTGGTGAGCTTGAATGGCCATCTCTTGAGACCCGGAGCGACCAGTCCTCACACGATTCATTGTGGAGCAGCACTATTGATAAAGACAAGTATATGACCCCTGCACACAGTTCGAAAACCACCAGGTCATCACATAGTGCTCTCAATACCGCAGACACCAGATATACAGTCATACCCTGACCCCCCCCCCCCACATCCCCCATCCCCTATCCCCCCGAACTATTCCATATTGGAATAGTCTGTCTCCTTCTGTGGTCAATACCCAGTCCACAGAGGAGTTTATGGCAATCCTTAATTAGACCAAAATTCGCACTCTCTGACGTACTGTTCAAGTATCTTGAGAAAGAAAGTAGGCTAGCCGGATATAATGGCGTCTGGTTGGCCTACTGAACAAATTCCCAACCATCCATTCATTGATCTTTCAATACTCATTTGCAAAATTAACGTGCATAAATTTCTAAAACCTTTTCTTAATTTTATAGACGATAAGTTATAATTTGATATCTAAATTCCAGATTGGACTTAAATCTCTCTTGCGCCAAGGACTTTCGGAACCTGAATTCTATGGTTGCTTGGTGTATAAATTGAAGATGATTGTTGGCTCTAATAATTTTTCAGTGCAGTTCATTAAAATAATTTCCCATTGTGCCGCTCGGTTCGAGCCTTCGGCTTGAAGAGCCCCCTCCTCCCGTAAACAATCCCTCTGCAGATGGACCTAGCGCCGTGTTTACTAAGTTTATTTCTGTGCATGCTGTGTACACACTTTTTTGCTTTTTTGTCGTCAACTGAATCAACTTTTAATGTCATACATTTTGGATCAGAGTGACCTATATTACATGTGATATAGGTCTATGTTTGGTTCCAGATCGCCTGATATTGGTCAACAGAAAGGTTATTGAGTAGCAGACAACGAGTATATTTAAATATTGGTTATGACTAGGCCTACTCACGCTTAAAAAAACTCTGTACTCGAACGGCGCAGTCATCGCGTGGTGGTTTTAGTCGACGAGTGCACTAATATACGTTTTGGGATTACTGTTGTCAATTCTATGAGCCAGTACTTTACAACTTTTAATTTGCCCGATGGGTTTTTCATTTGGAAGTATTGCGTAGGTATCGTAGTCCATTCTGGCACAAGAGGAGCCTTTAGATTTTAATACCAGCAGAGTACCAGCCAGTTTCTGACGAGTCATTGAGATTTTATGTGCCTGAAATATGTTCAATGACTATTAAGTGTGCTATTAAATTCATTAGTTATCATGATATGCCATCAAATGATGAAGAATACTTATATAAGTGAAGGACTATAGAACGTTTGAAATGTTTCTGTTAATTGTTTGCGAAATTGCAAGCCATTTTTCTGTTGTACGCAAATTTTGAGTAGTAAAGCGACTGTCCCATATGTCGAGTGTCTCATATGTAATTTGTACGCATTCGTCAAGCTGCAACTGGACGCAGTCGATGGGAGCACAAGCGTTTTTAATGAAGCCAGAGCGAATGAATTGCTGTTTATTTGTCTCCAGGGTTGCAAAACCGTCTCAACAACAACTTCAAAGCAATGCCAATACATAAAGCCAGCCGGAAGCTGTGCTACAGTACCCTCTTATATATAAGCCCAGCTTAGCAAACATATTTTGGCTGTAATCATTTAGATATACGCAATCTACTGAAGGTAACATGCAATAGGGATCAAAGTCATTGTGCCATGTTGAAAATATGGCAATTTCCATTGCAAGGCTTGTTACTTTATTTATCACTGCTGAACAGACATGCACTTTGGTTCATAAATAACCAGGATCACTGGCGGGTGATACGTAGATCAAGGTCACAGTTTTACTGATTTCATATTATGCGCGTTACAGAATCATAAAAAATCAATGAAACATGCGATTTATAGCATAGCGCATGCTTGAGGAGTATACACAGGACAATATTAACACTTCATATATCTCTGCTGCATACTCTACTGCCAACCAAAGTCTGGGGTCACAAATTTTGCTTTAATAGCACACTTATTAGTCATTGAACACATTTCAGGCACATAAAATCTCATTGACTAGCCAGAAACTGGCTAGTACTCTGCTGGTATTAAAATCTAAAGGCTTTTCTTGTGCCAGAATGGACTACAATACCCTCAGACAATACCTATGCAATAATTCCAAATGAAAACCACATCGTGAAAATCAAACTTGAGCTGTAAAGTATCGGCTCATAGAATGGATAACAGTAATCCCTCGCAACCACCACGCGATGACTGCGCCGTTCGAGTACAGAGGTTATCTAGCGTGTGTTCAATATTTTGGCATGTATAGGCTACTCCGTGCATGCTTTTATGGACATTAATAATTATTTAGTATTTAGGAAAATTAAATCTGGGGACATTTGTCAATTTTAAAGGATACCTTGGACCCAGTATTATATTGGGTGTGAATCCAGGATCGCGGATCCAGGATTTCTTTTTAGGGGGGAGGGTCCAGGCCCGACAGTCAGAAAAAAAGTCTGGAAAACTATTTTTTAGTCCTCAAATTATTTTACAGTTTACAGAGGGTGGTCCAAATGTTAATTTCTAAAGAAACCCATCTAACTTGTGATTTTCAAGGGGGAGGGGGTCCGGATCCCGAAACTAGCTAGTCTGGCCCAGAAAACGTGCACACTCTAGTTTCAGTTCTTCGGTGCATTCTTTGCTTCTAAAGGATAACCTTTTTAAGCACATATTTGACTTCACTACACTGATTGGGACTGTGTGGCGGCGGTAGAACGCCTCCCTGCCCTTCACTATAGTGTAGATTTTATTTTCTTGTCCACTGGGGTCATGGATTTCATCTGGGAACTTTGAAATTATTAGAGGGTCAATGATGAGGCCTTAGTGGCCGATGCTAGCTAGTCTGGCCCAGAAAACGTGCACACTCTAGTTTCAGTTCTTCGGTGCATTTTTTGCTTCCAAAGGATAACATTTTTAAGAACATATTTGACTTCACCACAGCTGGTGATTGGGACTGTGTGGCGGCGGTAGAACGTCTCCCTGCCCGCACTATAGTAAAGATTTTATTTTCTTGTCCTTTGGGATCATGGATTACATCTTGGTACTTTGAAATTATTAGAGGGTCACTAATGAGTCCTTAATGGCCGAAACTAGCTAGTCTGGCCAAGAAAACGTGCACACTCTAGTTTCAGTTCTTCGGTGCATTCTTTGCTTCCAAAGGATAACCTTTTTAAGAACATATTTGACTTCACTACAGCTGGTGATTGGGACCGTGTGGCGGCGGTAGAACGCCTCCCTGCCCTTCACTATAGTGTAGATTTTATTTTCTTTCCTTTGGGATCATGGTTTTCATCTGAGAACATTGAAATTATTAGAGGGTCACTGATGAGGCCTTAATGGCCGAAACTAGCTAGTCTGACCCAGACAACGTGCACGCTCTAGTTTCAGTTCTTCACTGCATTCTTTGCTTCCAAAGGATAACTTTTTTTAAGAACATATTTAAGTACGGCTTTAAACTGTTGGTTGGTGCCTGATTGGGCCAATCGTAGCTCAACTTATGGTTTACTTTAGCTCAGACGTCCTGTGAATCATGAGCCTTTTTTCTTTGTTTCATCATAGTATGTTTTGCATTACTTAAGAAGTTTCCATCCGAGGTAAACAATTTTGTGGTTTAACAACAACATATAAGGCGAAGATTTGGCGCCGATAAAATGTATTTACCCCCCCCCCCTCCGGTAGCTTAAGCTACTGTCCATTCTAAGGTGGTGGCACTCGTGGGTGGATCCAGAGGGGGTGCAGGGGGTCCGCCCCGAGGGGAATCACAAGAATATAGGGTTTATTTGCAATACTGGTCCGGATCCCTTGAAAAATCACAAAGCTACCAAGCCAGCATTGGGCCATCATCTGTCCGCCAGCGAAACGCCATTTCTATGGCGATTCGCTGGCTGGCCGACGATGGTCCATTTATAGCGGTATTTGGATCTTCTAACCCGGCCCCATCAACTAAAACAAATCAAATTTGGACCCCTCTGACAAAACTTTGTGTCCTTTCTACTTTTACAATCATCTTGAAGAGGAAGATAGAGCTGGCTGCTTTGCTTTAACTGTCTTGCGGATGTCTTGTTACTGTGAATATTCTGTGGCTCTTCCCTGCGGTGCCGTGGGTAGTGATTGTGGTATTCCCAATCATAGCCTACTCACTCACTTTTTAACGTACATGGCGTTACACTGATCAATTTACACGTCTATACTGATGGGTAACTGTCTACGTCTCGGAGATGATCCAAAGGCTACTCGAAAGACTATGGCAGAGACCAATTTTGTCGTAAAATCATGGATTCAACGATTCAAGGACTATTCTTAACACAACAAACTTTGGAAAAGGTTCATCCGGCAAAGCAACTTGGTTTAACCATTACTGATAACATGGATTGTGGGTCAGCCCGTTTCAGAAATCTCTTCCAAAGCAACTAAGACCCATTTATAGCGGTCTTTGGATCCTCTATCCCGGCCCCCATCAACTTAAAAACATATTTGGACCCCCTCTGACAAAATTTTCTGGATCCGCGCATGACTCTGTTGTTGTCTATTATTTATGGTTAATGTAGCCTCTTCCTTCGCAGGAACTTGGCTTTTGCACCTAGGAGTACTGAGGAAGTTGCATACAAAACTTTAGTTCGGCCTAAACTAGAGTATACATCACCCTTTTTGAGCCCTCACTCGAAACTTCATATAAATCAGAGTGAGACAGTTCAGAGGACAGAGCCATCAGAGTTAGACTGGCTACAAGTATATGATATGACATATTGATGAAAAGTTGTTTTAAGGAATGGAGCCAGTCTAAGAGGACAGCAGCGGAGATGGCGAAACACGAGTAGTGTCGACGAAAGGCTTGGTGAGCTCAAGGACTCTCTATGTTGACGATAGGAAGTCCCTGATGAGCTTGAATGACCATCTCTTGAGACCCGGAGCGACCAGTCTTTCACACGATTCATTGTGGAGCTAGAGAGCGCAGTGGCTCAGTGGTAGAGTGCTTGACTCGAGACCGAAGGGCCGCGGGTTCGAGCCTCACCGGCGTCACTGCGTTGTGGTTCTTGAGCAAGACACATTTATCCTAGCTTAGTACTGGTTCAACGCAGGAAGACCCGTCCCGCATAACTGAAAGATTGTTGAGTGGACGTAAAGAATCAAATCAAACAAATCATTGTGGAGCAGCACTATTGAAAAAGACAAGTATATGACCCCTGCACACAGTTCGAAAACTACCAGGTCATCACATAGTGATCTCAATACCGCAGACACCAGATATACAGTGATACCCTGACCCCCCCCCCCCCCGCCTACCCCAACTATTCCATATTGGAGTAGTCTGTCTCCTTCTGTGGTCAATATCCAGTCCACAGAGGAGTTTAGGGCACTCCTTAATTAGACAAAAATTCGCACTCCCTGACGTAGTATTCAAGTATCATGAGAAAGAAATTAAGCTAGCCGGATATAATGGCGCCTGGTTGGCCTACTGAACAAATTCCCAACAATCCATCCATTGGTCTTTCATTGCAGTTGGAGATATACTTATTCGCAAAATTAACGTGTCTGGAATCGGTATCATAAACTTCGCAAAACCTTTTCTAAATTTTATAGAAGATACTATGATTTGATATCTAAATTCCAGATTGGACTTAAATCTCTCTTGCGCCAAGGACTTTCGGAACCTGAATTCTATGGTTACTTGGTGTATAAATTGAAGACGATTGTTGGCTCTAATAATTTTTCAGCGCAGTTCATTAGAATAATTTCCCATCTCGCCGCTCGGTTTGAGCCTTCGGCTTGAAGTGCCCCCTTCCCCCCCCCCCCCCCCCCCCGTAAACAATCCCTCTGCAGATGGACCCAGCGCCGTGTTTACTAAGTTTATTTCTGTGCATGCTGTGTACACATTTTTTGGCTTTTTTGTCGTCAACTAAATCAACTTTTAATGTCAAACATTTTGGATCAGAGTGACCTATAATACATGTGATATAGGTCACTGTTTGGTTCCAGATCGCCTGATATTGGTCAACTGAAAGGTTATTGAGTGGCAAACAACGAGTAGATCTCAATACTCACGCTAGACTAAGAGAACCCCCCCCCCCCCCCCCCCGTAAACAATCCCTCTGCAGATGGACCCAGCGCCGTGTTTACTAAGTTTATTTCTGTGCATGCTGTGTATACATTTTTTGGCTTTTTTGTCGTCAACTAAATCAACTTTTAATGTCAAACATTTTGGATCAGAGTGACCTATAATACATGTGATATAGGTCACTGTTTGGTTCCAGATCGCCTGATATTGGTCAACTGAAAGGTTATTGAGTGGCAAACAACGAGTAGATCTTAATACTCACGCTAGACTAAGAGAACCTCTGCACTAGAACGGCGCAGTCATCGCGTGGTGGTTGCAGTCGACGAGTGCACTAATATACGTTTTGGGATTACTGTTATCCATTCTATGAGCCAGTACTTTACAGGTTTTAATTTGCACGATGTTTTTTTTTTCATTTGGAATTATTGTGTAGGTATCGAGTCCATTCTGGCACATGAGAAGCCTTTAGATTTTAATACCAGCAGAGCACTAGCCAGTTTCTGGCTAGTCAATGAGATTTTATGTGCCTGAAATGTGTTCAATAACTAATAAGTGTGCTATTAAAGTCATTAGTTATCATGATATATCATCAAATGATGAAGAAAACGTATAAGTGAAGGACTATATATAGAACGTTTGAAATGTTTCTGTTTATTGTTTGCGAAGTGGCAAGCCATTTTTCTTTTGTACGCAAATTTTGTGTAGTCAAGTGGACTGTCCCATATGTCGAGTGTCCCATATGTGATTTGTACGCATTCGTCAAGCTGTAACTGGACGCAGTCGATGGCAGCACAAGCGGTTTTAATGAAGCCAGAGCGAATGAACTGCTGTTTATTTGTCTCCAGGGTTGCAAAACCGTCTCAACAGCAACTCCAAAGCAATGCCAATACATAAAACAAGCTTGAAGCTGTGCTACACCCTATTATATATACGCCCAGCTTAGCAAACATATTTTGGCTGTAATCATTTAGATACGCATTCAACTGCATCATCAATAACCCAGGTAACATGCAATAGGGATCAAAGTCAGTGTGCCATGTTGCACATATGGCAACTTGTTACTTTATTTATCACTGCTGAACAGACATGCACTTTAGTTCATAAATAACCAGGATCACTGGCGGGTGATACGTAGATCAAGGTCACAGTTTTACTGATTTCATATTATGCGCTTTACAGAATCATAAAAATGAATGAAACTGCGATTTATAGCATAGTGCATGCTTGAGGAGTATACCCAGGACCAATATTAACACTTCATATATCTCTGCTGCATACTCTACTGCCAATCAAAGTCCGGGGTCACAAAATTTGCTTTAATAGTAGGGGAGACCGGGGCAAAACGATCCACTTTTTTAAAATATTCTTTTCCTGTTTTTATGACTGGATATATCTTATTGCTTTCAAATGTATAATACACTGTCAAGTATTAGCTACAACTTGAGAGAAAGAAAAAAGGGCATAAAGTGACATTAGTGCTTGAAAACAAGCATTCAAAATGTGTGGTCAGCTGTATCATTTTGCCCCGTGCACGGGACAAAATGATACAGTACACGGGGCAAAATGATACAGCAAGACTTTTCTCATCTCAGATTCAAATATTCAAGACGTAGCTCAGAAATAACTATAAACACAATTAAACAATTTATAATGCTATATATCGCCACGGAAATATGATTGAACACGAACAGTTTTCTAAATTTTCCGAGTCACATTTGTTACCATTCATGTTTTATGTTTTGCCACGGGGCAAAATGATACAGTTGACCACCCATTTTTAACATTCTGAAAAATGAATTGTTACTTTTCTGACATAGCAGTATCATTTAATTTTCTTGTGATAGGAATAGACAGTTTCGATAGAAATATCTTGAAAATGCTTTAAAACAGAGTCAAATTAGATTATTTCAGACTGTATCATTTTGCCCCAATCACGCTGTATCATTTTGCCCCAGTGACCTCTTGTTTCCTGTTCTCGTAACAATTCAAAAATACGACACCCCACAATAGTTCTGATTATTTGGAGACATATCTGTATCTGTATAGTTCAATTTACACGATACAATTAAAGTATATATCTACCACATTTTTCACATTCATAAAATAACTGATGCCTTCGAAATTTACTCAGAGTGCCTCAAAAGTCAATTGTTTATATAACAAGAAAAACTATAACATGTGTTACATGTTATAAACGGCGTTGTTAAAAGGTTCTTATGAGTAATAATAGATGAAGGATACTAATGAAGTTTTTTTCACAATAAGATATACATTAAAGCAGCTTTGAATTGAGTCATTAAATGCTTGACTTTTCCCTAATACATAAACTATTCAATCAGACGGTGATGGGGAAGCAAGCTTTTGTGAAAGCTTATGCTTGTTTTCAAACCACAGCGTCACCGAGACCCTTCGATTATGAATACATAAATATTAGACTTCTTTCTTAACATAACTGCTTAGTATTAACAGCAAAGTAGTTATGTTGTAGATTTCTTCTGTTTGTGGACCCTGCCAACAAAGCAGCCAGATATATGTGTCTTTAACATTAAACATACAGTTTTTTATATATCTCGCAATCAGTTGTGTGTCACACACTAAAAACAGCTTTGAAAACAATCCCCTTGATTCATACATATCGACAGGAGGCTTATTTTTAAACATGGAACGGCATGGAGCCATAGAGTAACGGTATAGGAGTTGTGTGTGGTGTATTAATTAATTTATTTATAATCTTTTTATAAGTGAAATTCATAGCCCCTTCTCTAAGAAGTCAGAAGATGACCTCTATGTGACTGGGTATTGATCACAGAAAATCAAAAGTCATAAATAATCTTTTTATGCATTTTTAAGAAGACCCTATAATAAACATCTGATCTAATTTTCAGGTCGATATTTGCATTTAAAATACCATTTTGATGCTTGCAATCTTTGGTACCGGAATTTGGTCCCGAGTCCCGGGTATTGATCCGGGCTTTTATTCCTTCCCAAAAATGATCTATAATGAAAATCAACACTTGTTATCTTCAGTCTTATGAAAACCAATAATACTTGTCCCCGCGGAAAGAAAAAGCCGAAAGTTCGTGACTTCAAAAATAATATCCCATGCATTTTCCTCCTTTAGATGGGAATAAATCAAACCCCAGTCATGAATTTGCAGGTGATAGGAAAAATCTACTAGCATGATTGACACATGTATGCCTCAATGACATCGAAACAACAAATCGAATGACCTATTTTCCGTGTTTTGCCATTAATCTTTCTTTTGTGAGGTAATTTTCTCTGCTTATTCATGTTTTCTGCTTGCAGGCCTATTGTCGGTTCTGTTTGATTGTTTTACATTTTCTTGCTCCTATTTTCTAATAAAATGAAAAGTTTGTTTCTGTTTTTTGGTGAAACGAAACAGTTTAACCACGCACACTGATAAATATAGAAAGAATGACGTCACAATGATTTATAAAATCTACAGAAAATCAAAACTTTGCTGGTTTACTTGTAAATTGCCAAATCAAAATCATAACACGTTCAACATGAATCCTTGCTCTGCACACAGATTTATGGGCGGGCCCCCAGATTTTTTTCTCAACCAAAACATATGTTGTAGGTACGCATAAGAACCGTTTGTATGAGACGGTTCTTTTGAGCACCCAAAACACATGTTTAAACTGATACCGCAATTCTATGCCAACATTTTTGCTTAACTGGCCCTATGTATGGGTATTAAAATTGTTGGATAACCAAATAATTTGACTAAAATTATCAGGATTTTCTAAATAATCTGTATATTCTGTTGGTTTTGGGTGCTTAAAAGAACCATCCCATTGAGACGGTTCCTTTGAGGTTCCATAACATATGCATGGGTGAAAGTTCAAAATTTGCAACATCCTGAACTTTAGAAATCAAGTTATAAAATTAGCAATTTATTTAAAATACAAGTATAATTTCATCTGATTAATGGCAGGCTTTCTATGGTCCGAAATTCTGCCACAAATCCTTATTTCTGGAATAATCTTAAAAACTTCAAACTTTATACCATGCATATCTTTTGGTTAAGAAATTAAAATATAACAAAATACTCTTTAATTACATTATATTCTCTGTTATTTAGCAGTAACACTTTACATGATGTACAGAAACATTTGAAATATATAAAAGTTAACCTGCTTCATTTTAGTTTTTTGCAGATACTTGTATTTAACCCTTGCCATGATGAATATTTATATTTACTACACTCTTTCGCATTTTCAGTCCTTGTTATCCTTTTTCTTCTTATGACTCCTTAAAATGTGATATCAAGACCCAGATGAAATTACACATAATGATATGTGACATTTCATCAAGGTCTACACTTTCAGTCAAAAAATGTGATAGTCAGAGAAAATTATATAATTTTCAATTGAAATATTTACCAGTGACCCCTTCAATATGAATTCATTGGACTACATGTATCTCAAGTGCTAACCAAAAGGAAGAATCAATTAGTGTTAAAAGTGGAAAACGATGTAGATCCTGATAAGATGACCTTTGCCATAATCCAGCTGAACTGGATCTACAGTGTTTTCAAAAGCACTCACCCGAGTGCAGCATGACAAGGGTTAACAAACAGGCACATGTACATATACATATAGTATCAACTTTTTAATGCCAGAAAACTGTCCAAACAGTTTGGATCCAGATCTGGCCAGACAGAATATTGTTCTTGCCCTTCATCCAGACTGTTTGAAATTATGATTGTTTTTTTAAATGATATTGCTTTAAATTTTTTTACAAGTCAGTAACATCGTTTTATTGTACATATATATTATTTGCAAACTGTTTTTGTACCCAAATCTGTTCTAACAGAAATTCAGGCTGGATCTGGATCCAAACTGTTTGGCACTCTAAGGCCAAAAGAAAATATGCATTGTTTCCAATTACCACACTGGTCAATGTAAACGCACCGGTGGTTGCTACAACGAACTGGTGGTTGCATTTTACAGCACCGGTGGTGGCGTAAAAGGTAAAAAAATCTATACCTGTTGACTTTATTATTTATTTATAAACTTGCATTTATTTTATTTGTGATGACACCTGGCGCACAGACCACCGGTAACATTGCAGTTTATGGCTCTGCCAAGCAATTGGTGATTTAACTCATGGTTTGGACTGCAAATCCAACAAAGTTCTGGAGTTTTGTCGTGACAGGTGTTTTTTTCTAGTGTAACTGCCTAAATTGAGTGAAATCTGCATGTCTAAGCGCAGCTGTTGTCATATTCCCATGAAATAACATCCGAAAACTGATTACTACTTTGGGTTTTTTTTCTTGGTAAACTCGCAAATGTTTTATTGAGGAATTTTTATTACAACGCACTGGGAGCATTTTTTGACGCATTGATACAACGCACTGATGGTTGCACAGAATTCCTGTGGTTGCTGGTGCAGCCTCACCACAGCATTCACTGTTCTTATAAACGGTACATAAATCGTTATTTGAGCCAGCACATGATATTTCAGTACCAGGATGAAGACTCAGGTGAGCATATGCAAATGTACAGACTCGCCAGAGCCTTCTCTGCATAGAAAAAATAGAGAGTAGTAATCGTTTTTGGATGTTATTTCATGGGACTATGATAACATAGCTGCAGCTGTGCTTAGACATGCAGAATTTCCTGAAGTTAGGCAGTCACATTAGAAAAAGCACCTGTCACTGTCAAACTCCACAACTGTGTCGGATTTATCGGTCAAACCATGAATTAAAACGCCAATTGCATGGCAGAGCCATAAACTGCAATGTTTCTGAGGGTTTGTGCGCATTGGGTCATCAAAAGTAAAATAAAAGCAAGCTTATAAAGAAATCATACAGTCAATAGGCATAGATTTTGTGGTTTTTGTACACTGATAAAGGCTCAAGCGTGACTCTGCAAATGTGTAGCCTCACCAGAGATGCTCCAGAGCTAGCCCTGTTCGCACTTTGAGAGTGTTTCCGCCTATTTTTCAGATTGGCCCAAAAACTTTTAATTTAATGAGATTGTTTGTCCGTTATGATACATTACAATAGTTAATAAGCCTCCATGCAAGTTTAATATTTTGTGCTTCAACAACAGCAGATTCTAGGGCGAAGATTTGGTACCAGTAAAATGCAATTTTAGCACCACAGAGGAATAGGCTGCTGTCTGTTCTAAGGCGGTGATTCTGTTGTTGTTGATTCGTTGTTGATTGTTACTCCCATTACAGGATTATGTAATTGTTCTGTATTTTGTTACTTTATGTCCATTCTTGTTTTATAGCAATCATCTTGATGGGGAAGAGAGAGAGCTGGCTGCTTTGCTTAGTTTGTCTTCCTGGTGTCTCGTGATTGCTGTGTGGCTATTCCTCTCAGTGCCATGGGTTTGTTTGCGGTTTGTGATTGTGGTACTCACTATTTTTGGGCGTCATTCATGCGAAAAGCGATGGATTTGGCCACATTTGCTTGGTCTAGTCTGAGCCTTCGTCACAGTTTAAAATTCTCATGTGGTGACTCAAATGGCAATTGAATGCCATTTTGTGCGAGTAGCGAAGGATTTGGCGAGTCTGCACATTTGCACAGGCTTACCTTAGCCTTCGTCACTGTACAAAATCTCTTGTGCTGCCTTAAATGGCGATTTGTGTACTATTCACGCCAGCAGCGAATACTCTGGTGAGTCTGCACATTTGCGCAGGCAGTCACTGGACAATGTAATAAATATCAAGATCTCTTGTGCTGGCAGCAAAGGCTCTTGGGAGTATGCACGTTTGCACAGGCTCGCCTGAGCCTTCTATACAGTATCGAAATATCATTTGCTGGTTGAAATGCAATTTTTGCAATGTTTATGTGAACAGCGAATGATGTGGTGAGTCTGCACCAACAACCACAGGAATTCTGTGCAACCATCAGTGCGTTGTATCAATGCGTCAAAAAATGCTCCCAGTGCGTTGTAATAAAAAATCCTCAATAAAACATTTGCTAGTTTACCAAGAAAAAAAACAAAGTAGTAATCGTTTTTTGGATATTGTTTCATGGGAATATGACAACAGCTGCGCTTAGACATGCAGATTTCACTCAATTTAGGCTTTTACACTAGAAAAAGCACCTGTCACGGCAAAACTCCAGAACTGTGTTGGATTTGCCGTTGAAACCAAGAATTAAATCACCAATTGCTTGGCAACGCCATAAACTGTAATCTTGCCGACGGTCTGTGCGCCTGGTGTCATCACAAATAAAATAAATGCAAGCTTATAAATAAATCATAAAGTCAACAGGTATAGATTTTGTTTACCTTTTCCGCCATTTTACGCCACCACCAGTGCCGAAATAAGCCACCACCAGTTCGTTGTAGCAACCACCGGTGCTTTTACATTGACCAGTGTGATTACATGTCCAAAATTTTTAGGATCGGTACATGTAGGTAGGCAAACTTTTTTTTTATACAAAATATTTTTTTTTGTATTGAAAAAGTATGAAAATCCTTATAGATAGTCTAAACATAGACATTAAAATCCAGAAAGTCTTCAAAAAAGTTTCAGTAGGCGCCAAAATATTAGGGTGGGTAGGGTAACCGGAAACAAAACATTTTCTTATATTTTGCCTATTCAATAAACTGCAGAAACATGGTCCGCATTATTGTGTAAAAAGTGATTTAATTAATTTTCAAGGCCGACAGAAGTGAGCAAATAATAAACCATCCATGTTTGAGCAGTCTGATCAGGGACTATTCGTTCGCTGGTTTCTTTCAGAGGAGGCCTATAGGTAGATAACTTTGAGTGGTTTGACTTGATTCTTTACATCCCATCAACAATCTTTCAGTTATATAGGGATGGGTCTTATTTTCTTGTTTACCAACCAAAAGATGTAGTGGGTACTCAAAAGAACCACCTCAATCAGACGGTTCTATTTGAGCACCAAAAGTAAACTTTTAAAAAGTATTCACTGTTTTACCATCAATAAAAAATAAATTTACACACTTCTCTGGCAACAAAGACCGAAGATTATAAACATTTTTCATTCTCATCTCAACTTACATGTAGCATGAAATTGATCCTGCTCATAACTGTTATAATGCCAACAACTGTCGATATTCTTAAAGTTATGAGCAGGAAAAATATTAGATATGAGAGTTTTAAGTGGTATTTTAATTGGCCTTGTGAGCAAATTAAATTTCATGCTCAGCAGATTTGAGCACGAAATAAATGTTATAACCTCAGACCCTGAACTTACACCCAGTATATTGATTAGTCATGTGGTTAACTTAAGCAATGTATAAGGATTAGTACTGAGATTATAAAAACTTTTCATGCTTTTCTCAGCTGAGCACAAACTTTATCAGGCTCATAAGTGACTAAGTGTTATAATGCCACAATTATTGGCATTTTAACAGTTATAACATACCTGTTGGTTTAGATAAACACAATTTTCGAGCAAAAAATTATAAATATTTTCTTACCCATCAGTTTTAACATATTTTTTGGGTGCTCAAAAGAACCGTCTCATTGAGACTTCTTTTAAGTACCCACACCATATGCTTTGGTTGAGAAATAAGAATATTACATTTTTGGTACACACTTTTAACTAAAGTCCTGGTTATAAGCATGGTTTGAAAGCAACCTAAAGTCTATTTTCAACATTTTTATGAGCATTTGAAATTTCATGCTTAGTTGAGGCGAGCATGAAAAACATATTTTGACCTCTAGGCCTTTATTCATGCAATATGTACAATATGAAAGGAAAGAATCTATTTTTGAATTGCTCACTGACTTGAATCTTATCACACTAATATTAAAAAGTCTCTTTTTCAGTTTGTAACGTTTTCCTACTTGGGAGTTTTTACATTTATTTAATTCTAATGAGGAAATGAGATCTCATGCTCAGCTGATTTGAGCATGAAAAAATGTTATAGCCGCAGACCCTGAACTTGCAGCCTGTATATTGATTAGTCCTGTGGTTAACTTAGGCAAGGTATATGGATTAGTCCTAAGGTTTTAAAACTTTTTTCATGCTCATCTTAACTGAGCATAAATTATATCAGGCTCATAAGTGTTAAAATGCCAATAATTATTGGCATTTAACAACTATAAGCATGGTAAAGACAATGTCTGAGAGTTTGAAAGCAAAACATGTATTTTCAACATTTCAGTTTTATGAGCATTTCAAATTTCATGCTCAAGTTGTTCATGAAAAAAGTGTCAGAAACAGTCATATCTTTAAACACTTGTATGCACTTTGCATTCAGTTCATCAGGTGAAAGAAACACATTGTCAGTGTTGTAAAGATGGGGAAAAACCTGCAGAAGTGATGGTCCTGAAAGTTTTGGTTGAGGTTTGGGGTCAGTTACACTAAATATCACAGCAGATTTATTCGCTTTCTTTAGTTTCTCAAGAAATGATGCAGTATCTGCAAAGTGAACTGGCTGTTGGTCAACGACAATGTCTTGAAGCTGTACATGAAAATTTTCTCGCTTCGGAAGGAAATTTCTTGTATAACACCTGCTTCCACCTGAAAAAAATTAAAAAATAAGACTTTTTATTCAAAACATCACTTCATGAGAAAAAACTTCAAATTACTCATGCCACACACAAGCAAGTCTGGGGGAAGAAGGATCAGTCGACAAATTTATCGATTAAATACACACATCCTTCTGATCTTTAATTTTTTAATGACTATTTTTACTAATGCAATTTAATCCATTACATAGTTTTGGTGCTCAAAAGAACCGTCTCACTTAGATGTATTTTGGTTTAGTACCGCAATATGGGTAGCTATTACTCTTCTAATGCCATTAAATTGCTAGGGAATCCGATGCAATGGTAGTTGATTGTCACCCTGTTGTTTATGTGATTGATGTCAATCAGATAAATTTTTAAATAAGCAAATTGAGTTTCATATTTTTTTTTCAAACTGGGAAAAAAAGTCACCTAAATTACATTGCTAAAGGGGTGCGACCACTCGAAAAGAAGAACAAAAATTGGTTTTCAAGACAGATTATCGCTTAATGCAGGTCAAAAGTATTGCAGAATGCTCCAAGGGGAGCATTCTGCAATACTTTCAACCTTCATTAAGCTACCATTTGTCATTAAGAGCTTTGTTTTGTCAATTTTTGAGTGGCGGCTTGCGACTGAATGCGGTACCAGTCAGAGTCTGGTGATGACTCAAATAGTTTTTGCAATATATTACCTTCTTGGTGTAGTTCTGGTTCCAGGTGCATGGGTCAGAGGTACAAGAAACTTTGTTGAATCCAAGACGGGTGCAAACTTCGGCTTTGAACAGGAGGGCAGCTACATGGGTGCACATTTCTCCTTGCCTGAAATAAAAATAAAATATATTCAAAGGGCCATCTTAAACTTTTTGTATACAGGGAAACACCTAAGACGGCACTTTAACAAACATTATAGACCCAGATGAAATGCGGCTTTATGTGGAATTTGATCAGGGTCTACACTGTTTTTCAGACAAAGAATGTACGAATTTTTGAAAATTAGATTTATGACCCTAGATAGATACATTGGACTATCCTACTTTCATTGTATCAATCCATAAGTATACAAAGAGTTAATAGCTACTCTTTTTACCTTTCAATGGAGAATGGGTTATTAAATAGGTACTAATTCTCTATTAAAGGGCATAAAGCAGAACTGTAAATTGCAAAAGTGACATGAACATCTTTGACAAAACGACGTGACACACAAGCTGTCTGGTCAAGCCGCTGTAGTTCTTTTTTGCGTGCACTGACAGGCTTTCTCCACATTTTAAAAAAACAGACTCCAGCCGTTAAGACTGCTGACATGAAATATTCGTGGCAATTTCGTGCCCAGTGTTACTGTGTGGTTAGCAAACTCAGATTAAACACTACTAGTTTTTTGACTGTACAATGTTCTCGGGTGTCAGTTGTCAGGCCGGGCACACACAACCCCTGCCTTGTGAGAGTGATCCTAATATTGGCTGGGGAGTACCGTCATGACTGTACAACTCAATCAAACAGAACAGATTTCTTTGCTGTATGCAGATATATGCAATCTAGTGGGAGGAATCGGCTCGATTTTTAAGATCGATCATTGGAAATAACAAGTGATCAATCATTAATCGACTAAAATAAAATACACATATGGTACATATCATGCCAGGTATGCTTAAGATGCCTCACGGGGTCAAGTTGATTGACCAGACATGTTAGGTGTTCAGAGTGTGTACCAAAAAATTAATTTTCTCAACCAAAACATATGTTGTGGGTACTCAAAAGAACCGTCTCAATAAGACGGTTCTTTTGAGCACCCAAAACATATGATTAGAATATATTTACAATTTTACACTCAAAACTTTTGTTTATCTAAACCTATGTACATTATTTGAACCATATGCTGTTCATACCAGAAACTGAAAATGCAGAAAAGGGTCATATTAAATAAATACACCAAGCTAAAAATTGAAGGCCAATGAAGCAGAATGTCTATACTGAGTAATCGATTATTGAAAAACTACCAATCAGTTAATCAGTTCACTGAAAATGACCAATGATCGTTGAACTCAATTAATCGGCCTACCACTAGCCTTTCTTTCTTTCTTTCTCTGTATACTGCCTGGCGCTCGGTTTCGAGCATTATCGGCAGGTGTACATTGTACACTCCGGGTTGCAGGATGAAAGCCTACAAGTAACCATATCGAAATTACCGTAGGGTTCTTTAACCTGCACAGGGGGTGACTTTCCCTGCACAGGGGACATCCAGTTAACGTCCCGATCCGAAGGACGATGCACTTATCTAGCGTCATCCCTGCAAATGACACTAGAGAAAGCGTGTTCGGACACTGAAATTTTTCTCGCTGCGAGCGGGAATCGAACCTGGGACCTCTAGCACCAGAGGCAAGTGCCTAACCACTGAGCTACCACGCCATTGCTGGTTTGTTAAAGTAAAATATATAGAATGCTCACCCTGCCATACAGGTATGGTGCACTGTGAGAACTGTTGCATCCGACTTGTCAAAGGCACACCATGCTTCATGGGGTGGTATCTGTCAGAGCTTGAACGGGAGCTTGAGACCTCATCACTTTTGCCTTCATTTGCCTTCAGCAACAATGTGTTACTGACCTCCAGTAGGTAGCATGTTCTCACCCAGCGGGTCAGTCTGATTACCGCAGGATACCTCAGGATACCACAGGATACCGCAGGATCCTTCAAATGGACGTTTTAATGGAATCTAGCATATTATTACATAGTATAGTCATTTTATAATTAATAGACAGACGATATTTACTATTTTTGATGAATACCAAAATTTATATTTCATTGGGTGTGGTGAAAAATTTAGTATTTTTTCACAAGTGCGTTTGAAGTATCCTGCGGTATCCTGTCATGAAAATGCCAGTTTGACAATATAAAATAGGTTCCCCCATACTATCTTTAGATGAGTGTTATTTTCATTAAAAAGTATTAAACTATGTTATTAATGATCTATCCAGCTTTTCATTGAATAAAATGAACTACATAGGTGCACTTTGAGGGATCCTGCGGTAGCGAACCTGTGATGCATAATGCTGGTTCGAAATAATTGAAATGTGTTCATATATACTTTTTAGGCAGTTTTTAGTATTGATTGCTAAATTTAAAGAAAAAACTTGTCACCAAATCAAAAACATTGAGTTTTTCATGGATTAAAATAGTATTTCAGGGATCCTGCGGTATCCTGCAGTAGCCTGCGGTATCCTGCGGTAATCAGACTGACCGCTCACCCAGCCGTTGAAAAATTGCTGATATGCTTCGAGGGAACTGTAAGCTTTCATTGTCTCTAGGGTGTATGAACCAGGCCAATCTATCAAGTACACATATATTTTGTCCGAACTCCACCGCTGGCCAGTTTGAAACATCGTCAACCCACTCACTAGAAATCAGAAAGGGGTCACCCTTTTTCTACATTCTCAATACCAATGTCCTTAAGTTTTTCTTCGTACCGTCTCTTTGCGTCTTTGACAAGTTCTTGAAGTACTCATTCATTGTTTTACCGCTATTTTCCAGAATAAACAACGCATTTTACTGTTGAATGTAACCACGAAAAACAATATGGCGTGTAAAGTTTTTTGCCCTACATTCGTTGGTGCCTAGATTTACCGGAAAGACCCGAATTACCGGAAACACTGCCGAAATACCGGAAAGACCAAAGAATAATAGGGAATTAAAATATGCTATCCAGTTTAAGTTTAAATGCTTAGTTATGTATTAACTTGTTTGGGGACTAAAGTATGTTGTATGTTTATTTCCAATATGATTATTGGAATAGTCTGGCTCCATCTGTGGTCGCAGCTGAGACCACAGAGGAGTTC
Source organism: Loripinus fragilis (assembly GCA_964019695.1). Classification (NCBI taxonomy): domain Eukaryota; kingdom Metazoa; phylum Mollusca; class Bivalvia; order Lucinida; family Lucinidae; genus Loripinus; species Loripinus fragilis. The sequence goes on from OZ026531.1 coordinate 22,382,944, forward strand.
AGGGCACTCATTTAGATGACTCAGCCAGAAGCCATTTTTTTTTTCTCTTTCTTTCTTTCTTTCTTTCTATCTTTACTGGTTCGCTCATATATGAGCATTACACCAGGGAGTGCGAATTTGGAAATTTTGATAAAATAAAAAACACAAAACACAAAAAAACAAAACAACACAAAAAAACACAAAAACTTTTGGCTGAATTTTTGTTTAAATAAGGAGTGCCCTAAACTCCTCTGTGGACTGGGCATTTGCCACAGAAGGAGGCAGACTATTCCAATGTGGAATAGTACGGGGGAAAAAAGAATTCTTCAGGGCATCACTGTATGTCTGGTGTCTGCGGTATTGAGCACTATGTGATGACCTGGTAGATTTCGAACTATGAGCAGGGGTCATATACTTGTCTTTTTCAATAGACACTGCTCCACAATGAATCTTGTGAAAGAGAAGCAAGGAGGACTGGTCCCTACGGGCCTCAAGAGATGGCCAATCAAGCTCATCAAGCATTTCGCCGACGCTACTGGTGTTTCGCCATCTCCTGCAGGTCCAGCGGGCTGCTGTCCTCTGAACTTTCTCAATCTGATTAATCTGAAGTTTCAAGTGAGGGCTCCAAATGGGTGCTGCATACTCTAGTTTAGGCCGAACCAAAGTTTTGTATGCAACTTCCTTTGTACTCCTAGGTGCAAAAGCCAAATTCCTGCGAAGGAAACCAAGTGTCTTAGTTGCTTTGGAAGAGATTTCAGAGACATGCTGACCCCAATCCATGTTATCTGTAATAGTGATACCAAGGTATTTTGCTGACTGAACATTTTCCAAAGTTTGATTGTGTAGTGAGTAGTCGAAAAGAATTTGTTTGTGATGCTGATGCCGAGTCACTCTCATTGAGTGACATTTGGCTACGTTAAATTTCATTTGCCAATCGGCTTCCCACTGTCCTAAGCTGGTGAGGTCTTCTTGCAAGGTCAAACAATCCTGAAGTGAGTGTATATTCCTATACAGGACACAATCGTCTGCGAACAGGCGAACAGAAGACCTGATGTTATCCGGCAGATCATTTATGAAGAGGAGGAACAGGACCGGACCTAAGACCGATCCCTGGGGCACGCCGGATAGCACTGGGACTGGATCTGAGGCTTGGCCATCTAAAACAACTTGTTGAGTGCGCCCAGAGAGCCATGAGTTGATCCACTTGTGGGTGGATCCTCTAATCCCATAATATTCCAATTTGTGTAATAGCCTCCTGTGTGGAACCTTGTCAAAGGCCTTAGCAAAATCCATTATGATTAGATCTGTCTGTTTGTGCCCACGATTCACAGCCCCATCCAGGTTGCTGATGATATCGTGCACAAACTGGACCAACTGGGTTTCGCAAGACCTCTGACTTCGGAAACCATGCTGACAGTTCTCTAAATTTCTAAAAAAAAACACACTCACCTCAGAAAATGATCATACATGATCGCCTGAGTATAAGAAGATAAGATAAGATAAGATAATATCGTTTTAAATATTTAACCCTCTATTCGAATCTTGTTTATTCAAAGTAATGACAAATTGGATTAAGGCCCAATTAAAGGACCCTTGATAACTTATAATCCCAATCAACGTGTCAATAATGGGAATTAACCAGCCTAATTAAAGGACCCCTATTAACACCAACATCTAACAATCCAATCAATGTAAATGATAAATGATAAATGATAAGTAAAGGTGGACATACCAGTAATTAAATAGTTGACACTGCAAAATTAAATATGTTTATTAGAATTTTGAAATAAACTTTTTAGATTCTTATTCTGTAATGTCCAATTTCTGTATTGTCCATTACATATAAGCAAAATGTACATTTTATTATATTCATTAATCAATAATCACCAATTAATGTTTTCTTATTATTCTTTGGTCTTTCCGGTATTTCGGCGGTCTTTCCGGTAATTCGGGTCTTTCCGGTAAATCTAGGTACCGCGTGATTCTATAAATAGATTGGGTTTACACGTCCTGAAAAAATACGTATAGAGTATACTTATTTAAGAATTTCGTATCTATAGTTATGAATTTATCAATAATTTCGCCCCAGAAAACCACTGACAACACACAATTGGAAATATTTTCTTTGTAGAAATATTAATTAACAATTCTAAATTAGACCTTTAGACCAGCTGACGAGAGTGAAATTTAGGCACGGTCCGTGGGGAGAGCAGGTGTTGAACATCCGACATTTACACTGAAAAGACACCCCGTTTTAGACGTTTTAAATACTCTTTTAACAAGAAAAGTCTACATTTGTTTTTACTTTACCCTTTGAAAAACGAAACATTTAATCAAAACGTTATTCATTGAAACAATAACTTTGATCACACCCCTCTTCGGAAGAGTCCATTTCAAAACCAATTACAATTATAGGCTAAGTAACCACTGTCTCATAAATGAACTAATATTAGTTACTTATGCATTAATAAGTAACGCCGTAGAAAAGCTTAACTTTGCTCTGTTTTGGCTGAGCCTTTCTTATAATATGGCGGATTTCAAAATGCGCATTCAGTTTGAGTAAGAAACGTCATATATGGCATCATCGATTGAAAAATCGCGCTGTTTCATTTTGCCCCATGTATCATTTTGCCCCGGTCTCCCCTACACTTATTAGTCATTGAACACATTTCATGCATATAAATTCTCATTGACTAGCCAGAAACCGGCTGGTACTCTGCTGGTATTAAAATCTAAAGGCTTTACTTGTGCCAGAATGGACTACAATACCTTCAAATCAATACCTGAAAATCAAACTTGAGCTGTAAAGTACTGGCTCGTGGAATGGATAACAGTAATCCCTAACAACCACCACGCGATGACTGCGCCGTTCGAGTACAGAGGTTATCTAGCGTGTGTTCAATATTTTGGCATGGTCCCTGCACATGCTTTTATGGACATTAATAATTATTTAATATTTAGGAAAATTAAATCTGGGGACATTTGTCAATTTTAAAGGATACCTCGGACCCAGTATTATATTGGGTGTGAATCCAGGATCGCGGATCCAGGATTTCTTTTTAGGGGGGAGGGTCCAGGCCCGACAGTCAGAAAAAAAAGTCTGGAAAACTATTTTTTAGTCCTCAAATTATTTTACAGTTTACAGAGGGTGGTCCAAATGTTAATTTCTAAAGAAACCCATCTAACTTGTGATTTTCAAGGGGGAGGGGGGTCCGGATCCCCTACCCCCCCCCCCCCCCCCCCCCCCCCCCCCCTCTGGATCCGCACATGAATTTGGTACCCCAAGCATCATCTCTCTATACCTCGAAGCTAATATACACTATTTTCTTTCGAGTCTCCATGTATGACTATTTCCAAACAATGTAGACCCAGATTAGGCTTATCCATATTTAACAGTCGACTGGCGATCTGCACTGTTTGTAATTTTTGTTATTAGCAGGGAATTTTGCAATCTGGATTTGGAAACACATTCTGACGTCACAACGGTGATTCCGTCTATAAATAAAAGCAGCGAATGGGTATTTCCAAATTTTTCAAGATGGTGGCAACTTTGTCAACACGGAAATGTTTGTTTCTAACGTTGTTATTTGTTGTTTTACTCGGTAAGTATTTATTATGGCTGGCGTGATTAGTTAATAATCGCTTTTGGCTCGTAAATAACGTTGATTTTACCGCATTAATTGGTATGAATAACGGGGTGAATTACTGCTAATTTGATATCAATTGTCCAATATCCTGTCAATATTTCGTGGCGCAACATTATTCGGACGACACATAATTTCGGATGCTCCCTGTAAGCACAGGAGCCTGAAGTTCTAAAGTTCTTTTTACCATATACTTATACTAGTATTGCCCTTGATACTAGACTTTTGGCCCAACCGTATCGACTCTGTTTGATTCCAGCCTTGATAACCAACATTTTACAATGTCGGAGCTAGAAAGCTGGAAAAGATATGCACATCAAAGGGAGACTACTGGATTAAGCAGTGATTCTCTTCAATTGCACCCCTTTTCAAAATAGGAACTTCTCTTAATAGAAAGCATTTGCTCCTAGAGGCAGCGAATTATTTCCTTCTTATAGTATGGAAATCACTTTTATCACATTAAGTGACCTCCCTTTAATGTTACTATTTTTATTATGTACACGAGCAATGGGTGCTACGAGCAATGGGTGCTACACCAATGTTTTATTTGAAAACAAAAGAAGAATGTTTAAAATATTAGAATAGTTACTGTATGTGGTCTTAGGCCAGGTTTTATTTATTAGTTGATCAATGGGATTTTTTTTTTCTATGGGAAAGTTGACTGGTCATTTTCAGAGCTTTTTTTTTTCAGAGCTTTTTTTTCAGAGCTTTTTTTTTTTTTTTTTAATATTTCCAGAACAAACAGTAAAACTAGAAAAGTAAACCAACAGACTGTATTAAATCTTTAAATATTTCATAATTTTCCTGCAGGACAATCACTTTTAACAGTGTCATTCTCAAAAATACACAAACAGAACCTCAAAAATATATTATTTTTTTCAACAAAACAAACAATATTTAGAGTGGGCGGATAAAATAAAAAAAAAAAAATTGGATTTTTTTTTTTTCTTCTTTCTGGAAGATTACAGAAGGAGGGTTCGTAAGTCAACCAATAAAATAAAATCTGGCCTAATACTGTTTTACTTTCAGGAGCTTATCTTGGTGTAGAGGCAAGGGGAGGAGGCCGTGGCGGTGGGGGTAGGGGCGGAAGTAGAGGCGGGAGTAGAAGCAGGTCCGGCTCCAGAAGTAGTGGTTCAAAATCAAGAGCAAGTATTGCTGCCAGCAGATATCGGGGTCCCAAGTATAGCAGTGGATCTTGGAAATATGCGGCTGCGGCGGGTACCCTGTGGGGACTCTCAAGTTATAAGAGGAGAAGCAGATACAGGAACCATCCAGATAGAGGTACATTATGAGTTAATCCTTTATGCACTAATGGACGTCCTGTAGGTTTAGTACAATCAAACACGCTTTCTCTAGTGTCATTTCCAGGGATGACACTAGATAAGTGCATCATCCTTCGGATCGGGACGTTAACTGGATGTCCTCTGAGCAGGGAAAGTCACCCCCTGTGCAGGGTAAAGAACCCTATGGTACTTTAGATATGGTTACTTGTAGGCTTTCATTTGTAGCTGGGAGTGTACAAAGTACACCTGCCGATAATACTCTAAAGAGGGTCTGGCAGTATATAGAGAAAGAGAAAGATAGAAAGACTTGGAATAGGGCATTGTTTATATTGAGAGGTCACGGGTTATAATTTCCATTGAATAGTGTGGTGGCTCAGTGGTAGAGTGCTTGACTCAAGACCGAGGGGTTGCGGATTCGAACCCCACCGGAGGCACTTGAGCAAGACACTTAATCCTCTGCTTAGTACTGGCTAAACCCAGGAAGACCCTTCCAGACATGACTGAAAAATGTTGACTGGGACGTAAAGAATAAAACCAAACAAACAAAGTAGCAGTCTGATCAGGGTACATACTATTTGCTTCCATTATACTTTTTATCAAAAAAAGTCTGAAGAGCAAGCCTCGCTTTTTATTTCTTTTCTCCAAACTCATTTATTAAATGAGCCGCGACATGTGATTTCCAATAATGTGGCATTTTGGCAAGTGTAGACTCAGACGAGCCTGTGCAGCCTCCTTTTAAGTTTGGAAACTCCAAATTATGTTCAGTCAAAAGCTTTACACTCATAGAATATTCAAGCGACTAGCAAAGGCTCTGATCAGACTGCACATATGTGCAGGCTGATCTGAGACTTTGCTTCTCGCACATACCACATTTTTGGAAATCTCATGTCATTGCTAAATTCGATAATACATGAGCACTCACTCATGTAAGACACTCTACTTATACCATAGTAAAAGTATCTAGAGTGCAGCAAACATCACTTTCAGAACAAACATTTATTGCAGGATAAGGGTTAGATATTTGAACAATCAGTAACCTACTATTGAAAAGAACTGATGAATATCTGTATTGTAGAATTTAAACCTATTACTATATGTATCTTATAGATTCAGGTCTCCGGATAAGAGTGCGTAACTGAAAATTGTTTTCTTATTTCTCAACCAAAATATATGTTGTTGGTACTTAAAAGAACCGTCTCAATGAGACGGTTCTTTTGAGCACTCAAAACATATGTTAAAACTGATGGATAAGAAAATAATTGCAATATTACGCTTAATTTTTTGCTTAACTGGTCCTATGTAGATTGTGATATATATTCCTCATATGATATATATTCCTCATTATATGTACAACTCAGTACTTACATGTTGTTTACAATATTTGGACTTTTGATTTCCAGGCAATTCAGCGCAGTAATTTCCTTATTGATATATGGATTCACTGTGTACAAAAGGTGGATCTGATCACTTGGCTTATGGTGCGCAGATGCGGATCCATTTTTGTAGCCCAGCTTTATAGCCCCTCCTTTGAAAAAGGTGGGGCTATACTGGATCTGGGTTGTCTGCCATTCCGTCCATCCATCATTCTGTCCACCTGTCATTGTCTGTGGATCATAATTTTGTTTCCGCTTAATACTTTGAGAACAAATTGACAGAATTTTACCAAATTTGTATATGCATTGCTATAGACAAGACCTAGTTTGGGATTGTTAGCGCATTATTTTTTTCACAGCTGTAACAGAGTTATGGCCTTTGATTTATGTCTGAATTTTGTTCATAATTTTGTTTCTGCTCAATATCTTGAGAACCAAATTTTGTATGTGCATTGATTATGACTGACAAGTAATAGGTTTGGATTGTTACCTGTAATTCTTAACAAACTTGTAACAGATTTATGGCCCTTGATTGATGTCAGAATTTCGCTTCCATACAATAACGAACAGACAGAATTTGACCAATTTTTATGTATGCATTGATAATGACAAAACAAAGATTGGAATTGGTATGCATGATTTTCAAAATTTGCAGTTATGGCCCTTGATTGATGTTTGGTATTTTTATGCGCTCTTGGCCTTTTAATGCACAGCATAAAAGCGCAGAGGCAGGGCTATAGTCAGATTCTCTGATAATTCTATTTTTTTCAGAAGCCATGTGATCTGAATCTACACTATTTTTTAGAGGATGCAGAACTTTGAAAGAGTCTGGTGCAAAGTAGGAAATTAATGTTTATAAAGTTTATATTTTTTTAGGTGTTCTCAAAATAGTATGCTTTTGATAAAACTAAAACTAGGAGAGCAGCCTCGTCTATTTCTCCATCTAGTATTGGGCCAGTTAAACAAATGTTTTAGAGTAAAATTGTGATTATTTTCTTACCCATCAATTTAAACCTTTGTTTTGGGTGCTCAAAAGAACCGCCTCATCGAGACGGTTCTTCTGAGTACCCACAACATATGTTTTGGTTGAGAAATAAGAAAAATAATTTTCTGGTGCGCACTCTTATCTGGAGGCCTGTCTAGTATGCCCCCTGAAAACCCCCAGGGGGTGGGGTGGTACTCTGATATTTTCATATAGAACAAAGGCTTGGCCCATAGTTTTGGGTTCAAAATTTTGAATTTAAATATTTTTTGAGGTTTTCAGAAAAATGAATATTTTTGGGGGTATGAAGATTTTGTGGATATTTTTGGGGGGTCATCAAAACTGGACTGGTTTAAGGGGTCATTTCTTTGCACTTTAGGGTGTTTCCTTAAGGTCAAGGTCCAGAATGGAAATATTTTTACGGGGTTGCTTATATTTCAAATATTTTTTGGGTATTCCTGATACTCCTGATATTTTTGGTGGTAAATATAGATGCTGGGTCCAAGGCATCCATGACTTTTCGTCGAAAGCCCATTCGTCGAATACGACTTTACGTCAAATCTGACATCACGTCAAACGCGACCATTTGTCGAATTTTCGTCGAAAGACAACTCGTTGTATGGACATCTTTCGAAATTTCGTCGAAAAATGAGAAAATACGAAAATGAAAGTAACTTACCAAAATAGTGCAATGCGCATGCATCTAGAAATGACAGGCGTGATTGTTTACACCACCAATAAGATGTGGTGCTACGGATCACTGAAAAAAGGAAAAAGATTGAATAGAACAAATTGACTTTTATTACATCAATTTGATGTACTACACGCAATCACAGATCTTATTGTTTTTATTGGTCTCAGCAGTTAATGTTAATATGTACCTACCTATTTATCCTATTGTTAATCCTCATTGAGCAAACAATCAAACCAATCACTCCATCACATAACGGTAAAAAGTATGCCAAAACCCTTACCAGACTACTCAGCTTACCTAACAATCGAGTAAGCCATTCGGATTTTTTGTAATGGCCGATGCCAGGTAAAATATTTTGATACTTGTTTCGAAAAAAGCAAAGTCCGACATTTGGTTGATTTTTTTTCGACCAGGTGTCGTACTTCAGATAAAAATAAAATCGACCAAGTGTCGGACTTGGCCGTTTTTTTCAACCAGCAGTCGTATTCGACGAGTTGTCATGTTCAACGAAAGGGTTTTTGACGAGAAGTCGTGCATCGGGGTCCAAGCCTACGTACATGAAAGTAACCCCCACCCCCTGGGGTAAAACCTATTGAGCTATGGCATGGGATTTCCAACATTGTGGTATGTGCGACCAGCAAAGCCTCAGACCAGCCTGCCCATAGGCGCAGTCTGATCAGAGCCTTTGCTAGTCGCTTGAGTAGCCTATGAGTGGTAAGCTGCTGACTGAACATCATTTGGAGTTTCTAAGCTTAAAAGGAGGTTACACAGGCTGGTCTGAGTCTACACTTGTCAAAATGCCACATTGTTGGAAATCACATGTCACGGCTCATATAATAAGGCTTGTACCACGTTTTTATTTCAGAGCCTCAAGTTTGTTTCAATACTGTGAATCCCAAGAATGGACCTACACTCCTCCCCAATTATTATCCTGTTAACCTGCAGAATCCCAGTTGTAAGCAAGTATTTTCATTCAGAGTGGAAAACAGTGTGGCCCCAGATCTGCTGGCTTCATCAGAAGCCAGCTGACCTGGATCTACAATGCTTTCAAAAGTGGTTCAGCAGGACAGTCACAGAGGTTAACCCATAAAGTGCCACCTACAATTTGCAGCAGATGACAGTTTTAAATTTTGCCGCTTTTTTCAAAAATAACAAATAAGGCATGATATTTCATGAGAATTGTTTGCTGACAGGCAATTCTCATGAAATATCTTACCTTATTTTTTTCGAAAATTAGGGATGATGTCGCGAAATTTTTCGTCTGCTGCAATCGTGATTGGTGCTTCAGGATTTTGAAAATTTTGATGAAACTTTCACTCGTGCTATATTTCAGAGCCTCAAGTTTGTTTCAATGCTGTGAATCCCAAGCAAGGTATATACGGATATTTCATCTGTCCAGAGGAGGGCCAACCAGACAGTTACGACTATTGTTGTGGTGAGGAGGGAGAACAAAGATGTTGTGGATTCTTTGACGAGTAATATCATTTTATTGACTAATATGGGCCACGGCGCGAGCAAACCTGTCTTCCGGGTGTCGGACAAAGTGAGATTCAAACCAGTCTGCTCAGCTACAGAGCCTAGCTTGAAAATTGGTCTAGATATGGTACTTTTCAATAAGTGAATAACAAAGGCGCTGATCAGACTGCACGGATGCGCAGGCTGGTCTGTGCCTTTGCTGTTATCAAACCACGGAAGACAGGTTTTCTCGCATCGAGGCCCACATTTGAGTTGATGAATTACGTCCCAGTCAGCATTTTTACAGTTATATCATTGATAATTGAATCAGCTTAGGCCAGAATTCTTTTATTAGTTGATTTACGAACCCTCCTACTGTAATTTCCTGGAAAGTAGGAAAAAATAAAATTTAATTTCTTAAAAAAATAAATTATTTTATCCGCCGACTCTAAATATTAATTGTTTGGTTGAAAAAAATAATATTTTTTTGAGGTTTTTTGCGTCTTTGAGAGTGACACTGTTAAAAGTGATTGTCCTGTCCAGGTTTTTAGGAAAATGATGAAATATTTAAAGATTACCTTACTAATTTTACTGTTTTTCTGGAGATATTGAAGAAAAAAAAGAAAAAAAAAGCCCCCCCCCCCCCCCCCCCCCCCCCCCGACAATCAACTAATAAAAAAAAATCTGGCCTTATGACTTAATGGTACTTATCACATACAGTAAAACCTAAAAAAAATCAAATTTCAATAATTTAAAATACTCGCTAACTCAGAATAAATTTTTGGACATAATGGAGTCAGAGAATAGGACCTAACATAATGTTTTGTGTGTGTAAAAGAATATTTCTTTTACACACACAAAACATATGTTTAATAGGAATGGACTGATAACAGTGTTTTTGGGGGGCTATAATTATATGCATATGTCAACCTCCCTAACAAGAGCAAAAATCTAGGGCCAAAATTTGGCAAGTAAAATATGTGTACATTTAAGCCTTGTAATTAGTTTAGCTTCCATGGAGGCTTCCTAACTTGTTCAATGTACATGCAAGGATCCAGAAAGCTTCGTCAGGTGGGGTCCAAGTCCAAAGTTTTGATAGCTTTTTTTTTATTCATAATCTTATTTAACAGAGAGGAGAGGCCGGGTCCTTCCTTGTATTCCGAAGAAAACCTATACCGGACCATCATCTGCCAACCTGGGATACCCAGGAATTTAGTTAAGAGAGCGTAACGAAAATTGAATTTTCTTATTTCTCAACCAAAACATATGTTGAGGGTACTCAAAAGAACCATCTCAATGAGACAGTACTTTTGAGCACCCAAAATATAAGTTCAAAGTGATGGGTGAGAAAATATTTACAAAAAAAACAAAAAATTTTGTTTATCTAAACCTATGCCAATTTAAATGGTGTTTTTCTGGTGGGCCGATGATGGCCTGACACTGAATCTGGCTGGGTATTTTTTTAATTTTCCAGGGAATACAGGGCTCACCCTGTCATTAGCCATTGTGGCCATTTGCTACTAAAAATGTTGAGTGGCTACAAATATAAGTCATTGGCTATTACTCTCTAGGTGCTTTAGAAATTATACATCTGTGAAAAAGTGTATTCTGATCAGCTTTTGGATTTTCAAAATATTGCTTTGTTATTCCTTCAAACTTTATTATTATGCCATATTTAAATCTTTGGATGCTAGATTACTTTTCAATACCATCAGGGTGTCAAACAGTTTGGATCCAGATCAGGCCTGACATTTTGTCGGGCCTGATCTGGGCCCAAACTGTTTGCAAAGGTGATCAGCGGACAACAAAAGTCGCCGCTAGCAGGCAAATAGTTAAATACAGAACAACTTCTTGATACTATATTTTCTGGCTAAAAAACATTACCTTTCCATTTGGCTAAAGTGTTGGCTACAACGGTAAGTCCTGGATTATAACAGTATTCAAGGAAACCTACAGCTTTGTGAATTTCCAGGTGGGGGATGGGTTGGTACCCCCAGTCTGAATCCTTGCATGATGTATCATCACATAGAAAATTGTTGCTATATTTGCAGCGGAGGAAGAGTTGCGGGTGTTGTTATTGGGGTGCTAGCAGCGTGTGCAGGTATAGGCGTTGGTATTTATTGTCTATGTACAAGAGTACTTAGAAAGAAAAAGTCCGCAGATACGCATGGCAAGGTCATCAAACATGAGGAAAAGACAACTTGGAATAAAAGTAAGCATATATATTATTTTAAAGCTTTGCATGCTGGTAAACTTTCATGCTTTCATTGTCGTCTGCTGACATTTTTCAAAATTAACTTTTTTTAAAAACTCTTTCAGGAACACTATCAGAGTGTCAAACAGTTTGGATCCAGATCAGGATTGACATTCTGTCGGTCCTGAGCTTGGTCCAAACTGTTTGCAAAGATTATCAGCAGATGACAAAAGTCACCACTAGCAAGGAAAGAATTAAGGAGGACATTGACAGGACACTCACTCACCCACTTTCTCCAACTTTCCATTTTCTTAAAATTGTAGACCCAAAGAAGCAAAGCAAACATTTTGCTCTTGAACAGACACATTTTCAGTTGAAGTGTGCTGTGTGTGTTTTGCATTTAGCATCCCACCTACAGCTTAAGTCATTTGAAGGCGAGGCCATAGCTTGAAGTCTCATCCAACAGACTGGGGATAGAACTTACAACCCCTTGTTTACATGGCCAGTGGTTTATCTTCTACACCATAGTGGCTTTAGTATTTTTTTCAATTAAGAATTGAAATGTAGATTTTTAGCTTGCATTGAATGATGCAAAACATTAGGCTTTTAAATGCCTGTGGAGCCCGAAGGTTATCAGTAGACGATAAAAGTACTGAAATACATCATATCATGGAAATTCTGGGAGCACAGTGGCTCAATGGTAGAGTGCTTAACTCGAGACCGAGAGGCCACGGGTTCGAGCCTCAACGGCGTCACTGCGTTGTGTCCTTGAGCAAGAACATTAATCCTAGCTTAGTACTGGTTCAACCCAGGAAGACTCGTCCCTGTTTAACTGAAAGATTGGTGATTGAACGTAAAAGAATCAAGTCAAACAAATCAAGTCATGGAAATTCTAACCTGTTACCCCTTGATCTATGCAATGAACTATCTAAAGTTTATTGTATCACACCAGATGGAAGAACCCATTTGTAGAAAAAGGTTTTAACATGTAAGGAAATGTTTTGAACTAAAATTTAGGAATATTAAGGTCATGAGTAATTTCAAGGTCATGAGTAATTGGCCATTCTTGCATAAATACCTATGTGCATAGCTGTTTGAAGCCATTTTTAAATCAGACAAAAGCCATGTTCAAATCATGGAATTCACGCGCTGTTTGACAAAGGCTAATAAAGTTTTGATATGCGTATTCGGGACCGCACGTTGCTATTGTTCAGCATCGAATTTAGATGAAGAGATAGAGAAATATAGAAAAAGCCCTACCTTTAGTCTATGTTATTTTCGTGTATAATATATATATATGTAAAAACTCCACTTCCAGGATGTCAGAAATTGTTCCGGATACATTGTTTATCGGCCATTGTTTCTCAACACATTTACCTGTGTAGGACAAAAACATGACCCTTTTTTTCATTTCTTTCCAGACTTTCGCAAAGATTTCCCAACAATTATAAAACGTTATGAAAAGGTTCTAATATCCTATCCACAAAGAAAGAATGTACAGTAATTAAGTGTTAATCCAGAGCACTAATATTCACTGAAAATCCTGAATATTTATGAGTTCTTTTCATCTGATTTGTGTCATGCTTTACGAACATTTCTCGCTCTGACAGTGCCCCGAAACAGTATAAACAAAACATTCATGAGCAGCTGTTCTTTCAAAAGTTATCAGTTGACCGAAGGGACACTGAATGCCGTAGATTTGTATCGCATTTTTCTTGCATTTTAAAGGCCAAAATCCCCCGATAAAAGAAGAACTGCATTAAATTTATGCAAGAATAGCGATCAACCAAGGTTTTGAGTGTATTAACATTCGCCGGGTCCCTCGGAAGGTGTTTGAACACTCAGCAAAGGCTGAGTGTTCAAACACCTTCCGAAGGACCCGGCGAATGTTAATACACTCAAAACCATGGTAGATCCCTATATTTACTCATGACCTACTCATTACTCATAAACTAGATATTCCATTTACTGATGACCTTTAAATTACTCATGAACTTGATATTCCAATTACTCATGACCTTTAAATTTCTCGTGAACTTGGTATTCCCATGTAAGAAAGTCTCTCGTCAATTTTAATTTATTTGTACATGTTATTTTATTAACATGAGTGTGTGGGGGGTGGGGGGATGGCATTTTTGCATATCAACGGTCAGGGAAAAGTCAGGGAAAAATGAAAAAAGTTCAAGGTCAGGGAAAAATCAGGGAATTTTGAGTTGAGTCAGGGAAATTTGAAATTTTGTAAGAAGTCAGGGAAAAGTCAGGGAATTTTATAACAAATTGTCATATTTTTAAATGTTGATAATAAATCTTCAATTAAGAAGATCATTTTGTTCAAGTTCTAGGGATGTCCAAACTTTTAGACAAAATTATAGAACACTGGATTTATATTAGAAATAATGCTGTTTTTAGTTTGAAAACATAAAATCCACAAAATTGTATAATGGTAACTATGTCTATAATGGAAGTGGAAATGATATTCTCATTAGAAGATGGTGGTAAATATTGATTGCTAGGGACTGAAAACTGTTTCTTTGGGGAAATACTGTTTTTCATATTCTGTCTTTCCAGAAGTTTGTCTGTGACATTTTATTTCTTCAATACCTTATCATTATAAAATTTTCTTCAACTGTTACAAATACATTCATATGCTCAAGTTAGACACTCATAATACAACAGCAATGGGTATGGCCAATTGTTAAAGAGTTATTTCTCTTAGTAAATCCTAATAGACTGTTTACGCAGAGAGTGCTAATCAACTCAGTCATACCAATGATTTTGATATAAAACGGTCTTTGATGCTTTGCTTTATCAGATAGACACATTGAATATTTGGTTACAAAAATAAGCATTGGCAAAATGAAAGCTATGTGAAATTATCTTTAAAGTAAGAGTTTTACTGAAGGGGCTAAACTTATATTTGTATGTTGATCAAGTCCTTCTGCTGTTTTTGTCTTCTCACTATGGTCAGAAGTTTTGCTAAAAAATTATGATAAACAGATTGGCAGCTTTGAATTCTTAAGAAAGTTTTTCTGCTTGCCTTTGATTGGTGTTATGCTTCTTTTATTACACAGAAAGACTAAGATTACGTACCTAACTTTGCCTTTTATAGTCCAGATGGGACATTTTGATACTTTCTCAATGTACCCAGCAGTACAAACTATTGACACAATGAGCATTTGCATTAAGATTTTTTTGTAGAAAAATCCTTGTCTTTATGAAATGGCAGCAGTGTGAATTAAAATTGTCAATTTTTCCGGCTTGCTTTCTGATATAAAAAGGTAATGGTTGTGCCATTATAGTCATGGAATGAGGCAAGTCCTGCCACAGTTTTGATAAAACAGCATGAACCTCGGTCAATTTGCTGTTTGTTTTTGGGTGGTTTCCTTTTCCTCTTGGTGCATGTGATAGGCTGCACCATTAGATTGTGGTAATCCCTGAGCCTTCCATATTTGGGTCCCAATTTATTAATTATTGACAAATTGACAGCCTTATTTAGTTGGCCTTTTGAAATTTGTCGTTATGCCTGTGTTCACATGCAAAAAATCTCTGACCACACCTTTTTGTGTAACACTTGGTTTTAGCAATGTAGACACATGATGCTTCTAAAGGTATGAAGAAATCTGGTGCTAAAATGATACCCAGCCAGTTTTGTTTTGTTTGCTTTTAGGCATTTAGAAAATCCATCTACATCTCATTATTTTCTTGAGCCTTTACAATTTGACAATTGCGCAACAGATTGCTTTTTGGTTGTAATGCTTGGCATATTAACAACACTGTATTGGAAAATGACAAAAAACAAAAGAAAACATCACATACAAGAAAGCCAAGACTCAGCAGGTAACCAACAGACATGACAGTATGGCAATGACAAACACAAATAACAAAAAAGATCTACAGAAGAAGCACCGCCTTAGAACGGTCAATAAGAAAATCACTGGAGGGCTTTCAAACAGTTTCATGGCACCAACGTCACCCTTAATTCTGATGGGGATCAAGACACATAGAATGTGTTTGTTTACGCGCCTACTTTCACTGATCATCAGAGGACAAAAGATCAACTCATAAAGTATGGTTGAAAGCCAACACTATAGAAAAACTTGCTTGAAATTGTTGTTTGTTTACTATTCATGCTCATAGATTACTAACAAAGCTTGGCAAATGCCGATATTTTTGGTCAGGGAAATTTGTATGTTGTCAGTGAAAAGTCAGGGAAAAGTCAGGGAATTTTACCTTCGATGATTTGTGGGAACCCTGAATTCAAGTAGCTATAAATGACTTAGTTTGGCTTGATTTATGTGCCTGTGAGTTACTGAAATATGTTCTCAAAATTAACAAAAAAAGGTGGGCCTGATGCTTTGGCTGTCGGGCCCACCAGGGTTTACCTGTTGGATTTCTTTTGCTCCGGTATTCAGTTTTATTTACTGTTGAGTCCTTATCTTTGCTTTATCTCCTTGTTATATCTTGATTTATATGTTCTAGGAGATGATGCATTGATAAGTTAGGGGTCTTTCATTCAAACCAAATATCTATGTGTCTTGATCCACATCTGAATTAGGGAAAGTATGTGCACGAATTACTGGTTAACCACTTGTTCAAGTCTGCCCAGGAAAAAGTGTGGTTAGGTGAACTGACCGTCCCGCAATGACCATAGCTGTTGACTTGGGACGTAAAGCAACAAAACAAACACCTGCTGGGAAAGGGCTGACCTCTTGGCTGTCGTTTGTGGTGTCTAACTGTGAGTTTGTCACTTTCCCATTGGTATCCTGGATCAGGTGTGGTACTTGATTGTATCGATTCCTGATCTTTGCACCCTTACTTACTTTAACATGTAAGGAAATGTTTTGGACTAAAATTTGGAAATAACAAGTTCATGAGTAATTTAAAGGTCATGCGTAATTGGCCATGAGCATGTAAGAAAGTCTCTTACCAATTATAATATATTTTTACATGCATTTTTATTTACATTGGGGAAATAGGGTTAACACATATCCAGTAGCTATACTACTGTCGTGCCAACCAAGAGTGACAGTGACTTCATGTTTTGTTTACAGAGTTATAAGACTTATAATTGATAGATCACTTGTGTATTAATCCTATCCTCAGGATAGGATTAATACACAAGTGATCTATCAATTCGCTTTAGCTCAAGTGAAGTGTAAATGTTAGTGTTTTACTTAGCAATTGTAAACAAAATATTACATCACTGTCACTCTTGGTTGGCAGGACAGTAGTAAAGGATTCAGTTTGGCTTGAATTATGTGACTGTGAGTTACTGAACTATGTTTTCAAATTAACAGATAATGAACAAATGATGCCTCTGGCAGGGTATACAGGTAAATATTTATGCACCAACTACTAACATAGTAGCATGCGTATTAACATATTATTTGTATTACCATATTCTACAAACTGTATAAAGGGCACTCTGAGTAGTTTATTTGAACTTCTGATATCCTCAGTCCATCCAGTGTTTTAAGGACCCTCCGACAGATCACTATTCAATCGGCCCAAATCTTGAGAATCTGTGGCTAGGATAATGTACAATTGACAACTTAAATTAAAGCCTGACATTTAGTGCACCTAGCAAAATAAAACTATATGACCAAATTTTACTTCACAGAAAGCCGAGGTTTCGTATGGTATTCATCCAAATACATGGAACTACAATGTTTGCAGCATAAAACTTGATCCTGCGTAGCGCAGTCAGTGACGTGTCTGGCAACAGATGCGAGTCTGACTGCAGATCCAGAGATCGCTAGTTTGATCCCGGCTCGGTCCCATACTTTCGTGGAGATTGATCATGAAATAATTTCTACGGACATTCTCCTCCCTTCCCCTGAATCATTCAATGAAGGTAGCTGTCAGTTACAAGCGAAAGTATGTGCATGAAGTACTGGTTAATTGCTTGCTCAAGCTTGCCCAGGATTAAGTGTGGCTAGGTGAACTGACCGTCCCCCCATAACCATAGCTGTTAACTTGCAATGTAAAGCAACAAAACAAGCAAACAAACAAATGATCCATAGATACCCATGGAGAGTACAGCAAAAATTCTGATCAAACTGCAGGGGCGGATATGTCCAGGATGATCTGAGTCTTTGCTTGACACACACTTATTTTGTTGGTTTTAATTTTCATGTCATTGTTAATATATGAAATGCATCATGTTGATGAAAAAGTGTTGGTCCTGATCAGCTGGCTTCACCAGAAGCCAGCTGATCTTGATCTGCACTGTTTTCAAAAGAGGATATACCATTTTAAATATTTAGGTTATATACAGAGTGTGCTTATTAGATATAATACGGTATAGCCTTTCAAATTTTCTGTTGTTTTTGCTCTTATGATAGAACATTACAGTAACTGTGTATATTCTCTTAACTCTAAGTATTCCACTTGATCATAGTAATAGCCTAACATTATGTAAAAGCAATAAACCCAATTAGCACTAATTAAGTGCAGTCAGACCACAGTTTAAGCACTCTGTGTTTCCAGGTAAATATATAGCATTTATAAACAATTTCTTTACCACAAAATACTTATTTTTTTAACAAACGGAAACATTTGAAAATGCATTTTCATTTTTTTTTTTTTGGTGTAATTTATTAGTAGTGTCCATTTATAGTTTTGACCACCAATTAAGTTAAGTAATAGATAAAGGATTCTTTTCCGAGGCTTTCTTGTTTAAACCGCGAGGTGGGCATAGCCCACCGAGCGGTTTTAACAGAAAGCCGAGGAAAAATCCTTTATTTAGCTTGTAGTATGGCGCAGACGCAAATAAACACGTCTTACTGACACCTGACGAAATTTACATTCGCTCCTCCCAGCATCCGGCCTAAGCTGTCAATTATATAACATTTACCTATGTCGCTATTTAGGAAGTTCCCACCTACATCGCTGTTTAACTGAAATTGGAAGTTAGAGTATGGTTTTAAGCTCCTCCTTCGTCATTATTCTAGGGTGTCTGATTTAAACATCAGCAAAGATCAAAGAAAAAAGCATCGGCCATACTACAAAACAAAATAATGCATTTTCCAATTATTTTCTACGTAAAATGTATTAGTAGTGTCCATTTTGATTTTTGACCAGCGATTAAGTTCAAAAAGAATTTAAAAACATGTTGGAAAATACCTGGAATTTCAGGTATCATATAACATATTATACACCCATTCCCGAGGCTGACAAAGAAACTAAATATTCTCAGTTGGTATAACATCATACATGTTTGTGGACACTGCATTTAACAAAAAAAACTGAAGTAAAGTGATGTTGGAAAGGTTAGAGTGTGTACACACTATGCATGTATTTACCTTGTAAAAGCTGTTTGAAAAGCTATAATGTTATTATACAGAGACCAAATATGGTTTTTCACGCATAAACTTTTGCCAGGTCCTGATGGAGATATTGCAAAGCCCAGGGTTTTCAGCATCTGTTCATACATAGTCTTGCCAAGTTGCCAGGAGAGAAAATTTTGACCCTTACCCTGCCACTTTTTTTTGTCCTGAAAATGTTATCTGCTTTTTACGTCTGCTGCATATATTTAAGTGCACTTCAGACTAGATTTTTTCATGTAAGAGAACAATATGAGCCCCAAGAGAGAAGTCTGATCTGGGTCCATATTGTAAGCAAGTAATATGGACCCTGATCAGATCTGGGTCCATATTGTTCACTGACATTGTAGGCTACCTAAGAACATAAGCAGATAAGAGGACCAGACGACAAAAGTCATGACTTGTGGGCTAAGGGTTAATTTCAGGGTTCATCTTATAGATTTTAGGAGTAAGATTTACTGACTATCACAAATCTGCATCTTGTTTGGTTGTAAATTGATTCCTACTCATTATTCTTCTATTCTTGCTGTATACCTTTTTCACCTATAGTAGTAATCAGTAACCATGACAAAAACAACTGAAATGCATCGGGATCCACACTGTGTTTAAGAAATGGTATAAAATTTTGAAAAAGCTATGCATAGAGGTATTTAGGAAGAATATAGTATATTAGATTTTACTAACCTAAGTTGTAAAATAGTCTTTAGCTCTCACCCATTTTTAGGTCAAGATAAGCAAAAATTTTGATGATAAAATTGTAATTATTTTCTTACCCATCAGTTTTAATATATTTTTGGGGTGCTCAAAAGAAGTTTTGTTGAGAAATAAGAAAATTATTTTTTTAATTTTGCGCCAATATTTTAATTGAAGTCACTTGTAATCATTGCCACCCACCCCCATCTATGGTGACTAGCGGAGACAGTAACACAACCCTGGTACTTCCTGGCCACTGTGGAGGACTTGATAACTCAAAGTCTGGTACACTAGCCCGGCTATACACCACCACATAGGTCCAAATAGGCGAGAGCTTTCAGCGTAAAATTGTGAATATTTTCTTACTCATATGTTAAAACATGTTTGTACTCAAAAGAACCGTCTCATTGAGCTGGTTCTTTTGGGTACCCCCAACATATGTTTTGGTTGAGAAATATGAAAAATAATTTTGAATGCCCACTCTTATCTACAAGACAGAACAAGATACAAGAATACTTATTTTAAGTCGATTTTTCAATTGTACAACATGTATAAAATTATCTGGAGGTCTGAAGGTGGTAGAGTAGTAGTTACTAATAAGTGACTGATGCATTACATCTGAAAAATGCAAACATAGTAATACATTGTTATTAATGTAGTTGTTTTAGAGTTTGTTTGATTGTTTTGCTGTGTTTTAACTGCTACTTTTTTCTGTTATTAAATCCTAAATGAGCCAGGTCATGAGATTTTTGTACTTATGGCATACCATTCTTCATACATGCATGCTTATCTTTTGGGGTTAGAGGCCTCAATTATGGCCTTAGTCTTCATTTACTACTTTTTAAGTGCTAGCAGCAAAAGGTCTGGCCAGATTGCATGTTTGAAAGGGGCATTTGCTTCTAGCATATGCGATGAGTAAAAAAATTTATGCACTGGCATATATGTTTGTTTTGCTTTCTGAGGAAAAGAAAAAGGGAGCTCTTTGCTTCGCTTCAACTGATTTAGCCTAATAATGATTTTAGTCAATGATTCACCCTTCAAAGTGAATATTGCAGCAGACAAAAAATTCAGCTGTATTTTGGGCTGGCAGCTAAAATGTAGTGTGCAAGTCTGTAATATCATATTGAAAACCTGTCATCTGGGTTTGTGAACAAAAAAGGCGCAGATCAGCCTGTGCATCCATACAGTCAGATCAGCGCCTTTGCTATTCACTTATTTGAAAGTGTCATAATCTAAACTTGTTACAAGCAAAATTTCAATTTTCTAGCTAGTCTTTGTAGATGAGGAGACTGGCTTGAGTCTCGCTTTGTCGGAAACCCCTAAGACAGGTTTTGCCATGTCAAAGCCCAAATAATCATATCCTGGGATTGATATACAGAAGAATCTTGTAAATTTGAAATACTAGGCCAGTAGGGACTAGTGATTTTATTGTGTGTCGAAAGTTTGCATTATAGGGAGGTAGACATACGGTAAATCATGTATAAGTTTGACGTACACTCGAACGTTCCTACAGCGTAAATTATTCCACAGTGGTCAGGCCGAAATGTCATTTATTAGTCCGTACAGTGGTCAATTTTCCGATTTGTAATTTTTATTAGTTTGTACACAGAGAAAAATAATTATTTTTTAATGTACAAACTAATACAAGATTTACCGTAAGAATATATAACTGCCCAGAAATGTTTATTATTAAAAAATTCACATCAAACATATGTTTTGTGTGCGTAAAAGAAACATGTCAGGGTTATTGTCCCCACACTTTTTTAAAAAAGCAAAGGGGATATTGTAATGGCCTCCATCCATCTGTCCATTGGTGTGTGAGTTACTCAAATAAATGGACGTGCAATGGCAAAAAAAAAGTTTGGCCCCGCCCCCTTGGGCCCTGGGGAGGGGTCAAAAGTCAAATATCATTTAATTTCAATTACAAAGTCAATTTCAAAGATTTTATACTAAACTTTGTGTTTGTTCTCACAAATGAAAGATACAAAACATATCAGACAGGATTTTAATTCTGTCAGTTGGGTCATGCCCCAGGGGTCAGACTTTGGGGCAGAGGGGGTCAAAACATTTTTTTTTCAAACATGGTCATGTGGCATATCAAACTGAAGGGGATGACAAGCAGAACAGAATGCAAGTAAAATTTTCATCCTAGGGTCAAACTGGTGACCTTTGGGTGAGGTCAAAAGGTCAAATATCATTAAATTTTTGGTTAACATGTCAATTTCAAAGATTTTTATACCAAACTTTGTGTGTGTTCTCACAAATGGAAGATACAAAACTTATCAGACGGGATTTTCATTCTGTTACCTTGGTCATGCCCCAGGGGTCAGACTTTGGGGCGCTGGGGGTGCCCAGGGGGTCAAAAAAAAATCAAACATGGTCATGTGGCATATCAAAACTACGGGGATGACGAGCAGAACAAAATGCAAGTAAAATTTCATCCTTGGGTCAAACGGGTGACCTTGGGGTGAGGTCAAAAGGTCAAATATCATTAAATTTCGGTAACCATGTCAATTTCAATTTTTGATACCAAACTTTGTGTGTGTTCTCACAAATAAAAGATAGAAAACATATTTTCATTCCTGTTGCCAGAATCATGCCCTAGGGGTGGGACTTGGGGTGCTTGGGGGTCAAAAACGTTAGCGTAGGGATTTGCGATGGTGCCCCATCAACTGCACGTTCTAGTTCATTTTTGTCAATGATTAATTGATAGTTAGTTAATTTTACTTAAAGAATCGGTGTTGTTTTGTACATTCTTACCCTTGATTCATTGATACCCAAAGATTCACTGATGTTTGTCAACTTTAGCCACTGATTCAATGTTGTTAATTCTAGACATTTAGTTAATGTCAGCTATTATGATCATATGATGTCTGTCATCCATCAGTCTGTCATCCGTCAACAATATCCTTTAAACAACATCTCCTCCTAAACCACAAGGCAGAATTTCAGCCGGGCTGCGGAGCGCAGTCGGTAACGTGTCTGGCTACAGATGCGTGTCTGACTGCAGATCCAGGGGTCGCAAGTTCGATCCCGGCCTGGTCCCATACTTTCATAGAGATTGATCATGAAATAATTTCTACAGTCATTCTCCTCCCTTCCGCTGATTCATTCAAGAAGGGTTGTTGTCAGTTACAAGCGAAAGTATGTGCACGAATTACTGGTAAAACCGCTTGTTCAAGCCTGCCCAGGAAAAAGTGTGGTTAGGTGAACTGACCGTCCCGCCATGACCATAGCTGTTGACTTGGGACGTAAAGCAAACAAACAAACCAAACTTCACAGGAATGATCCTTTGGCCGTCCCTTTCAAAGATGTTCAAAGATTTCCATTCCATGCAGAATTCTGGTTGCCATGGCAACCAAAAAGAAAAACTTTAAAAATCTTGTCAAAAACTATGGTCAGATTTCAAAATAATTTGTTACGAATGGTCCTTGGTCCTTGGATGACGCTCTTCCAAAATAGTTCAAATTATTTTGATTTGTTGAAAAACATGGCCGCCAAGGGGGTGGCCAGTTATTCCTATGTTAATATTGGGAAAAATTTTAAAATCTTCTTATCTAGAACTTCTAGACCTAGAGCCTTGATATTTGATGATGTTTTGTTGCTTTTAGCCAATGATTTAGCTGTGTTTTTACAGGGTTCGCACAGGCTTGAAAAGTACTTGAATATACTTAACTGTCTTGAAAAGTCCTTGAGAATTAAATTTGCCTTGAAAAGTACTGGAAAAAACTCAAAGGCCTTGAAAAGTCCTTGAATTTTACCATTTAAAGGAGTATTCAACACTGTCTTTGGAAACCTAAATCAGTATAAAATTGTGGTGTCTTTATCAGTGATGTTTTTATTTGTTTCAGCCAATGATTCTGTGACGCTGCCAAGCAATAACATGTACCCATCAACTACAGAACATGAGGTACAGCCAGCACCGATGGGTTACCACACTTCAGATGGATTACCCTATAGTTCAAATCCTGGTGAGTAATTTACCATATTTGACCTGATAAATGCACATGCTTAAAAGTGCACATTGAGCAATTTATAGGTTGTTAACACCACTATTACCAGTCAAACCAGCAGTGTAATTTTGCTATTAATAAGAGGATAAAACATTCTTTTTGGTATACTAACATTTGCCAAGCCCGAGTGTGATAATGTGTTGCAGCCTGAACCGCAAAGCAGCCAGGGCTGCAACACATTATCACACGAGGGCTTGACAAACGTTAATACGGAAAAAAATGATTTATCGCCATTATTATATACCTTCGTTTCCAGCACACTGGGCTCAAATGGCAATGAAGCCCTCTGCTGCCGTGTATGTACAACTGTCAACGATTGAAACACGTCACATTTCTATAGTAAACACTTATTGGGTATATAACAATAATGGATTCACACTGTTGATAGAAAAGAGTATGGATCCTGATCAGCTGGCTTCTTATGAAGCCAGCTGATCTGGATCTACACTCTAACAAGGTATAGAATTTTGAAAATGTTATGTGCACAGTGCACTAACTTGTTGGGTCAGATCATCTTTCTTAACCCTTATCCTGATAGTTATTTTTAATTTTTATGTTCTACACTCCTCCCTATTTCAGTTAAATTAACTAAGTTTATCATATGACTTTACTGTTATTCAGTGGATAACATCATGTCATGAATAATGTTATGACCACACGTTACATAACACTTTCCGTGGGAACAAGTAACGTCATGTCGACGTTGGAAATACAACAATGCAAATTTTCATTGAATTAAAAAAAAAACTTTGGAGGCCATAAAATCGCATTTAAAAGGTCTTATGATAAACAGAATCTTACACTGGTGATTATTTCATGTAAAATGTATTAAACTTGCCAAAGGCTCGTAAAATAAATTTCATATGAAATGACATTTCATGTAAGATCCTCTACTTAAAAGCATTGTAATTCATCTTTTACATACAAGTATATTACTTATCACAAATGCATATAAAGTTTATCTTTAAATGTATATCCATAGCTATCTAGTGAGTCTCTAAGTCGAATCATTTGTTGTCTAATTCTTCATTTTCTTAATTCTTTTTGTATGCAAGCAGGGAAGGCTCTGTAGAGACTAGCTGCTCACTAGAATGTTCAGGCTTGTCTTAGCCTCTGCTGTCCACAATGTGAAAAGAACAAACTCTTGTTGCCATAAGGCAAAATAAAAAAAAATAAGTGTGTTTTGGGTAACGGGTTTGAAAATTTTAGGTAGGGTAGGCACTCAAATTTTTTTATTATTTTTTTTCTGGTAGAAAATATAATTTTATGCATTTTGAAAGGCATTCCGCCTTTCAAAAAGCATAAAATTATATATTTTTTCAGAAAACCTGAAAAAAATCTAGGTTTCACCAGTATCATTAAGGTAGGGTCGGGTTACCCTCAACACAGGTATTTTTTATTTGACCTAAAGACATGATGTTGTAAGGATTAAGTTAATATTATCTTATCAAGAGTCCACATTTATAGTTCTAGTTTCATAGATTTACAATTCAAATCTGTTTTTGTATAGCTCAATATGGACAGAATCCAGGAACAGAACCCCCACTTCCCTATTCTCAGCCAGAACCCCCACTTCCATATCCTTCACAACCATATGGTGCTCCAATTAACTTATCAGGTATCAGTGGTGTGCTGTGTAACTGTTTGGTTTGCATGCTGTGTTACCAGAACCCCCACTTCCCTATTTTTCTCTGCCAGAACCCCCACATCCCTATCCTTTACAACCATATGGTGCCCAAATGAAATTAGCAACTAATATTGGTGTTAGTGTTGTGATCAGTTTGCATGATGTGTTGTAAAAAAACACTTTCATATCCTTCTCAGCCAGAGCCCCAATTTCCACATCCTTCTCAGCAAGACCCCCCACTTCCTTAACCTTCTCAGGCAGAACCCCAGATTCCATAACCTTCTCATGCAGAACCCCCACTTTCATGTCCTTCTCAACCAGACCCCCCACTTCCATATCCTTCTCAGCCAGAATCCCCACTATCATATCCTTCTCAGCCAGAACCCCCACTTCCATATCCTTCACAACCAGAGCCCCCACTTCCATATCCTTCTCAGTCAGAGCCCCCACTTCCATATCCTTCTCAGCCAGAATTCCCACTACCATAATCTTCTCAACCAGAACCCCCACTTCCATATCCTTCTCAACCAGAAACTCCACTTCTATATTCTTCTCAGCAAGAACCGCCGTTTCCATATAATCCGCCAGGTCCCCCACTTCCATATCCGTCTCATCCAGAACCCCACTTCCATATCCGTCTCATCCAGAACCCCACTTCCTTTACCTTCTCAGCCAGAACCCCCACATTATTTACCTTCTCAGCCAGAACCGCACTTCTCTTAACCTTCTCAGTCAAGAGCCCCCACTTCCATATCTTTTTTCAGGCAGATCCCCAACCTCCATATTCTTCTCAGCCAGATCCCAACTTCCTTAACCTTCTCAGCCAGAACCCCCGTTTCCTTAGCCCACTCAGCCAAAACAGCCACTTCCATATCCTTCTCAGCCAAAACTCCCACTTTCTTAATCTTCTCAGCCAGATCTTCCACTTCCTTAACCTTCTCAGCCAGAGCCCCCACTTTCATATCCTTCTAAGCCAGAACCTCAGCTTCCATATCCTCTCAGCCATGACCCCCACTTCCATATCCTTCGCAGCCAGAACCCCGCTTCCATATCCTTCTCAGCCAGAGCCCCACTTCTATATACTTCTCAGCCAGAGCCCTCACTTCCATATCCTTCTTGACTAGAATCCCCACTTCCATATCATTGTCAACCAGATCCCCCACTTCCATATCATTCTCAGCAAGAATCCCCACTACCATATCCTTCTCAACCTGAACCCCACTTCTATATCCTTCTCAACCAGAACCCTACTTCCATATCCTTCTCAACCAGAACCCCTACCTCTATATCCTTATCAGCCAGAACACCCACTTCCATATCCTTCTCAACCAGAACCCCACTTCCATAGCCTTCTCAACCAGAAACCCCACTTCCATAGCCTTCTCAACCAGAACCCCCACTTCTATATCCTTCTCAGCTAGAACCCCCAATTCCATATCCTTCTCAACCAGAATCCCCACTTCCATATCCTTCTCAGTCAGAACCCCCGCTTCCATATCCTTCTCAACCAGAACACCCACTTCCCTATCCTTCTCAGCAACAATCCCCACTTCCATATCCATCTCAGCCAGATCCCCTACTTCCATATCCTTCTCATCCAGAATCCCCACTTCCATAATCTTCTCAGTCATACCCCACTTCCATATCCTTCTCAGCCAGAACCCCCACTTCTATTTCCTTCTCAGCCAGAGCCCCTACTTCCATATCCTTCTCATGCTTGGCCGCGTAGCGCAGTCGGCAACGTGTCTGGCTACAGATGCGTGTCTGACTGCAGATCCAGGGGTCGCGAGTTCGATCCCCGTCCGGTCCCATACTTTCGTGGAGATTGATCATGAAATGATTTCTACGGTCATTCTCCTCTCTTCCGCTGATTTATTCAAGAAGGGTTGTTGTCAGTTACAAGCGAAAGTATGTGCACAAATTACTGGTTAACCGCTTGTTCAATCCTGCCCAGGAAAAAGTGTGGTTAGGTGAATTGGCAGAACCCCAGATTCCATATCCTTCTCAGGCAGAACCCCAGATTCCATATCCTTTTCAGGCAGAACCCCAGATTCCATATCCTTCTCAGGCAGAACCCCAGATTCCATATCCTTCTCAGGCAGAGCCCCAGATTCCATATCCTTTTCAGGCAGAACCCCAGATTCCATATCCTGCTCAGGCAGAACCCCAGATTCCATATCCTTTTCAGGCAGAACCCCAGATTCCATATCCTTCTCAGGCAGAGCCCCAGATTCCATATCCTTCTCAGGCAGAACCCCAGATTCCATATCCTGCTCAGGCAGAACCCCAGATTCCATATCCTTCTCAGGCAGAACCCCAGATTCCATATCCTTTTTAGGCAGAACCCCAGATTCCATATCCTTCTCAGGCAGAACTCCCACATCATTAACCTTCTCAGGCAGAATCCCCACTTCCATGTCCTTCTCAACCAGAACACCCCCCCGACCCCCCCATGAATTTAGCAGGTATCATAGCTGTGTTGTGATTAGTTTGCATGCTGTGTTGTCAAAACCTTGTGGAGAGAGGTATCCAAGCTACTATTTTTAGCCCACCGCAGCAAGGATGATTGTTTACTTACAGCTGATGCTGTATGTGCAACTATTTGTGACATGAGTACTTATGTTTTATTGGAGGATTTGAGAATAAGAGATAAAATATGAGGCTTGCTGAGAATTTTATCGCTTTTTAGCGACAAATTTAGTAAACTCAATAATACAAGAGCACAAAATGTTAGATTCTTTTTATCACATAACATTAAAATTACTTAAAATTGCATTTTTGGGGGGCGTGAAAACTTCTAGATTTTGCGTTCTCTTACGCAACGTTTTAACGGATGTCATTATGCAACATTAAATCTGTAATCCACAAGTGGTTTATCAATTTTATTGCATGTGTAATGTGCTAAAAGTACACTAACTTTTAAAAATTCACTGCTGTTTGCAGTTTTTGGGCATCACTCATGATTCTAAGAAGATTGCCTGATGTTTGACTACATGCTGGGTAAATTTGCATGCTTTTTGTCATCTGTGGTTTGTTTTGAATTATTTTTTCCGAAATATCTTTGTCAAAGGGTTTAGATCCAGATAAGGCCTTTTTAGGTGCTCAACTCTCAACTTAGCATAAATTTATCCAGCTCATAAATGTTTAAATGCAAACAGTTGTTGGCATTTAAACATTTATTACCAGAATAAATACAGCATCTGAGAGTTTTAAAACAAGAACAATCTGAATATTTCAGCATTTTAGTTTTTATGAGCAATTGAAATTTCATGCTTATATGAGTTCAGCATGAACTTTTTTTAATAAGCTCTGGGCCAGGCCAAATGTTTTCAGGGTCCAAAAACTGTTTGCAGGGATTATTAGCACTCTATAAATGTCGACATTGACATAAAAAGAGTCAACAAAAGTGAAATACAACAAAAAGAACACAATTAAAGAAAATGGGCCACGTAGAACCATGGGTCGCAAGTTCAATTCCTGCCGGGTCCCTTACTTTCATGGAGGTCGGTCATAGAATAATTTCTATGGTCATTCTTTTCCTTCCACTGATTCAAGAAGGGTTGTTTTTGTGGATCATTTGTGTTATTTTTCGCATCTGTTGA
Source organism: Loripinus fragilis (assembly GCA_964019695.1). Taxonomy (NCBI): domain Eukaryota; kingdom Metazoa; phylum Mollusca; class Bivalvia; order Lucinida; family Lucinidae; genus Loripinus; species Loripinus fragilis. The sequence goes on from OZ026531.1 coordinate 22,411,808, forward strand.
ACATTGCTGCCTTGTGGTCACCTTATGGAAAGGGCTGACCTCCTGGCTTCTGTATGTGATGTTTATTGTGATTTTGTTACTTTCCCATTTGATATACTGAGACAGGTGTGGTTCTGGATTGTATCGATTCCTGATCCTTGCTGTCTTTCTTACTTTGTTGTCAGTTACAAGCGAAAGTATGTGCATGAACTACTGGTTAACCCCCTAGTCAAGCTTTCCCAGGAAAAAGTGTGGTTAGGTGAACTGACCGTCTCAAAACAACCATAGCTGTTGATGAGACGTTAAGAATCAAACAAACAACAACAATTAAAGTAAAGCAACAAGCTCACTTCCTCAGCATGGTCATTGCAAAACTAGAAAAGACACTTAACCCTTTACCTCATAGAGATGCCTTTTAACATTTTTGCAAACAGAGCAGACCAAGATCAGGCAGCTCTTGTAAGAGTTGCCTGATGAGGGTCTACTCTGTTTGCTTATGAAAATATTATTAAATATGATCCTGCACTAGCGGTCCTGATAAGTAATTTCTTTGTGCTATGTACAAAAATGAAAGTGAAAAAAAAGGTCTAAGTTTATAAATATAATCAATCATAGTGGGTGGAGCTTAGCATGAACAAACATGAAGGAAAGGGTCAAAATAGCAATGACAGAAATTCCAGTCAGTAAAGTGTCTATATCACCATGCAAACCATGCTTCAATAAATAGAATATTATGAAGAATCATCTAGCACAATCAGCTGTTTACTTTTGGGTATCAAAAGATAGATTATCAACTCTTTTTTTACTTGCATAAATCTAATTCTAAGAATATCATAAATGTATATATCACAGCAATAAAATAATGTTATTTCCACAATGAGAATGTAAAATTGTCATGTCCACTGTGAATTTCTTAGCGAGTACCCTAATTTGAATCATATTAACCTATTGTGTAACAGAAACCCCCTAAACAGTGTCTTGGTGAACAGGGAAGACCTAGATGAAATGCCACATCATGTGGCATTTCATCAGGGTCTGCACTGTTTGGGAAACTGGGCTGCATAGCGCAGTTGGTAATGTGTCTGGCTACGGATGTGTGTCTGACTGCAGATCCAGGGGTCCTGAGTTCGATCCCGGCCCGGTCCCATACTTTTCGTGGAGATTGATCATGAAATAATTTCTACGGTCATTCTCCAAGAAGGGTTGTTATCAGTTACAAGCGAAAGTATGTGCACAAAGTACTGGTTAACTCCTTGTTCAAGCTTGCCCAGGAAAAAGTGTGGTTAGGTGAACTGACCGTCCCGTCATGACCATAGCTGTTGACTTGGCACGTAAAGCAACAAAACAAACAAACAAAACTGTTTGGGAAGACAAATATGAACTTCAAAGAAAGATTTTCTTTAATATAACCTGTAACCTCTTAATATATACAATGGGCCATCCGGACTTAACTGTATCAAATTTTATAGGAAATTCCACACAAAGGGTTAACAAACCATGTGCATTTATTGTGTTGTCACAGTTGAATACAGTCTTTATTTTCTTTCAGATGGATATAACAAGGGTCACTGGCCCCCGGGTGAGAGTTCTGCTGATGTGCCACCCCCTACAGACCCCTATGCAGCTGGCCCAGGAATTGGATTTACATATAGTGATCCAAATGCACCAATGCAAGGATATGCCCCTAGTAAGTGAACTTTTTTAGAATTTAAATTTTAACTAGAATGGTGTGAATCAGTGGTGGCCAATTGCAGGTATCCTCACTTCTGTTTTAAAAATACTGCTTAGTATGAAATGAGCCGCGACATGAGATTTCCAACAATGTGGTATGTGCGACCAGCAAAGGCTCAGACCAGCTGTTAAGCTACTGACCGAACAGCATTTTGAGTTTCTAAGCTTAACTGGAGGCTGCACAGGCTCGTCTGAGTCTACACATATAAAATGCCCACATTGTTGGAAATCACATGTTGTGGCTCATTAATACTTTTTACAATGTCCTTTGACTCTAAGATCATATCAAGGTCTGAAACCTAGCTGCATTGTGTCTACACACCATTGACAATCAGTGTGACAAATATGAACACCCTACACCCTATATTAAAAATGTTAGAACTTTGCAAGACAGATTTTCAATATTTTTTACCTTCTTCTTCAAATCCAAGGTCATACTTTGGACCCTAAATCATAGGAAATCATTGTACCAAATATGAACATCCTGCATCAAAAATGCAAAAGTCGTTCTCATTACGAGCCATACAGACTGATTTTACATATATTTGACCTTGACATTTGACTCCCAAGTTCATCTTAATGATCATAAAGATTTCTTGTCATCTACATGCCACAGTATGGCAACTCTTCTGCAAAATATCAAATATCAAAAATTACAATAAGATTTTTCCCTACAAACCATACAGACAAGATTTAAGTATTTTTGACCTTGACTTTTAAATCCAAGATCAAACATGGGACCAGAAACTTTTGTTGTAATCTATTTACCATAGGCAATCATTATGGAAAATATGAACACCCTCTATTAAAAGATGTTAGAGTTCACGTTCAGATCCACACATACAAATTCAAACTTTTCAGTATATTGACGTTGACCTTTGACTTCCAGGTCAAATTGGCAATCCAAAATGCTTGTAGTTATCTACATGCAATTGACTCTGAGGTCGTATCGGGGGCTGCACTGTTTGCTAAAATTAAAGCTTTTTTCAACGACTGAAGTACACCATAGTTTGGAAATGCATTCTGTATTAAATCAGATGGAAGAATTCATTAGTACGGTAGATGTCCTAAAATTTCAAACACTTTTTTTTTTCTGTTCTAGAACACAAAATGCTTGTCAGAATAGCAAACAGGGAAGACCCTGATCAGACTGCTTCTTCAGAAGCAGTCTGATCTGTGTCTGCACTGTTTGTCTAGGCCTTCTTGCTTACAACCAGTGTTCAAATTTTAGAACATTTGCTGTATACAAAGGGTTAATATAAATTCATTATTTTTTTCAGCTTCTGGACAGCCCTACCCACCAGCGCCACCACCACCTTACCCAGCCAATTAAAGACAGCTATTCTTGATTGCAATATGTTCAAACCCAACTGACAGCTTATGATGTGCACCACCGTCTTATCCAGCCAATTAAAGACAGCTATTCTTGATTGCAAAATGTTCAAGCTTAAATGACAGCTTAGTTTGTTCCCCACCATCTTATCCAGCCAATTAAAGACAGCTTTTCTTGATTGCAATATGTTCAAAGTCAGATGACAGCTTAGAATATGCACACCACCTAATCAAGCCAATTAAGGACAGCTACTCTTGATTGCAATATGTTCAAACCCAACTGACACCTCATGATGTGCACCACCACCTTACCCAGCCAATTAAAGACAGCTATTCTTTATTGCAATATGTTCAAACTCAACTGACAGCTCATGGTGTGCACCCTTAATGACTTGAACTGGACTATAGAAGATAAAATGTATAGTACAGTTCACTCTCAATAACTCAAATTTTGAGGCTTAGTGGCAATATATTTGCTATAAAGCAGTTTTCATCTGACACAAATGATTAAATTTAATTGGATTTTGTTTAACATCATCATTTATTAGGAAAATTGATGGTATAAACGAAAGAAAAGCATAAACCATAAAAAATGGCATAGTATTACACCGGCCCATAAATGGCATGGAAAACTGTAGATCCTGATCATATTATCTAGATCTACAAGGATTTCAAAAACAAGATAATCTGTGCTCAGAAAGACAAGGGGTAAAATAGAGAAAGTTGATTTTATCAATGCAATTTTTATAGGATGCTTATTATAGGTTAAATCTACTCCTAAAGAGATGGCTCTGTATTAAGTATTTAAATATGCTATACATTTGTATTAATCTTATTGCAAATGCTATTATAATAAACTGGCCAAAATAAGTTAAGCCCCATGTCATTTTTTCCGTATGGATAATGTTAAATTCCTGAAGTTCAGTTGTTTATTATAAAAAAATATCTAAAACCATTGAAAAATCTGACAAATTAACTCAATTTTGACAACAATATCTTAGGTGTAATGATGCAAAGATTCAATTGAAAATAAAGATGTGCTTTATTTTCCAAGAGTACTCATCGTTTTGCCAATTTTACTATAGGAATGCTGTAGGTAACGAAATGGGACATTTACTGAAAAGAGTGAAGTGCTAAGGAAAATTTCTCAATATGAGTGAACCTAGCATATCATTAGAAGAAACATTGCTGCCACTTCACTGAAAAGTGTATGCAAAATCCTTATCCAGTAAAATGTTATGATTAAACAAACATGAAAGTTTTTGCATTAAGTCTATGGAAAAATATCTTATTTTGGCCAGTTTATATATAATAAATCTTTATGATTTTATTCATGATTTAATGCTATGTCAATCTGTTATTGTGTGATTGTTAAGTGAAATTGTGATATTTTGTTTGTAATACAGTAAAACCTGTTTAAAAAGGCCACACAAAAATAGACAAAACAAAAATCTGAATGACAAATGGTAGCTTAATGAAGGTCGAAGGTATTGCAGAATACTTTTGACCTGCATTAAGCGATAATTGGTCTTGAAAACCAATTTTTGGTCTTTTTGAGATTTGCCGTTTTACACAGGTTTTACAGTATATCTAATTGCTCATAAATTTAGGAAGTTGTGAGGGATACCCGAGTGAAGCTCGGTACATAGATTCCATGGCCCCTCAAAACCTCAGGGTGAAGAGGGTGTTCTATTAGGGACAGACAAGTCAAACAGGCCAAACCACAGGAGGGGTTTAATTACTGGCCTGTATAAAATAGATGATGATGATGATGATGATGATGATATGCCTACTAAAAGATCCAATGCTCAACATCTGGTTGAATATGAAAAACAATTGCTCCAGGAAGAGAATAAAAAATCGGGGAATGTCATGCAACAGCCTATGCATTCCTACGTTTTTAGTATAAATTCGAGGTCAGAAAGTTTTCTCAGATTTACTTTCGCGTAGAATAGGTGTACCAGAATTGAACAGGAACTAGTTTATCGCGCGAAAAGTAAATATGACCAAATGAGAATACTTTCTGAGCTCGTATTTATACCACAAACATAGTAATCCATAGGCTGTTGCATGACATTCCCAGATTATTTATTTTCTTCGTAGAGCAGTAACTGTTGTTTTTCATTTCATTTTCAACCAGATGTTGAGCATTGAATCTTTTGGTAGAAGTGGATGATGATGTATTTTTATATATTTTTTTTTATTAAAATTTTTTTAAAAAATTTAAAAAAAAGATGATGTATTCTATCACCATATGGCTTCACTCTGTTTCAGTGAATAACTTCATACCATAAAAATAGATATGACTTCAAGCTGTTTTCATAATTTTCCACATGATGTAACTATATAGCAATATCTGTGACAATGTTATGTTTTCTATTGAATTATTGCATTTTTTTAACTTTTTGCATGCTGAGTAATTGGTCATGCTTTTGTTGTCGTCTGCTGACTATTTCAAAATTAGCAATTTCAAAAAATTCTTTCAAGATCTCTATCAGATTGTATCAAACAGTTTGGATCCAGATCAGGACCAACGTTTTGTTGGTCCTGATCTGGGTCCAAACTGTTTACAAAGGTTATCAGCAGATGGCAAAAGTGGCCTCTAGCAAGGAAAGAGTTAAATGCAATAAAATAATGTTTAATCCACCCCTCCCCTCCCCCCCTCCCATTTTTTTTTCCTGATTAGATGCAGTGTTCGCACAGGCTTGAAAAGCACTTGAATATATAGGACTGTCTTGAAAAGTCCTTAATAAATTTGCCTTGAAAAGTACTTGAAAACACTCAAAGGCCTTGATAAGTCCATGAATTTTACCATTTACAGGACGATTCAACAGTGTTTTTGGAGACCTAAATCAGTAAAAAAAAAGTGTGGTGCCTTTATTTGTGCAGCCTCTGATCAACACTTTTGTTATTCTCTCTCTGAGAAGTATAAAAGTCAAGCTTCTGAAATTCAAATTTCAATATTCCGACAAGTCTCTGTAGCTGAGAGAGCTGGTTTGAGGCTGATAAAATCTGGTCAAAAATACTTAAGTTAGACTGGGGATCGCAGGGTTGCTAGTTAGAGCATCACCACCCGCGTATTCACTGTGTTGTGTCCTTGAGAAAGACTCTTTATCCTCTGCTTAGAACTGGTTCAACCCAGGAAGACCCATTCATGACATGACTGAAAAAGTTTAAACCTCTGATGTAAAGAATCAAACCAAACCAAAAATAATCTCTGAAGTCAAGTTTTCTCACATTGAGTCACATATTAGCCAAAATGTGAGAAAATCTGTTGTCAGTTTTGCAACTGGTGCCTCGGATCACCAATTGCTGAATTCTAACGCTGGAAACATCAAATGGGCACATCACTTGATAAGTAATGTAATAAAATAATTCACATACACAAAAATGATCGTTTTAGTTGAAGTGTAAAATGGAAAAGCAGAACAGGCAATGTGAACAAGTGTATTGCACAGGCAAGTGAGTTTGGTAGCTGTCAAATCATATTCATGTTTTTCATGAGGTTTTGAACAGCTGCAAATATTTATTGATTTATTAAAGGTTTGCTTTGCGAATGTAAATGTTATATTATAATCTGCTTATGCCATTATTATACAGATATATGTTAGATGTTAAAACTTAATTCATGTTTTAATTACAGCATTAAGTATGACAATTTTTAAAAACTTCTTTTATATATTGTATCTTGTTAGTCAATTAATTAGTGTTAAAATTTTAAAAAATTTACAATAATCCAGGTTGTGAGAAAGTTTATTTTTGTGACATGCTATGAAAGAAGTCTGAGCAAATTTTTTGGGGGCCCTGAAACTACATGTATTCCTTATCATGCTGGGTATTTTTATTTATGATATGGCATACCATCTGGGAGTGATACAACGCCATATATTAAAATCTATAAACTTCTACTGTCCGTGCCAACCAAGAGTGACAGTGACATAATACTTTGTTTACAATTACTTAGTAAAGCACTAACGTGTAAACTTCACTTGAGCTAATGCGAATCGATAGATCACTTGCTGGCCCCACATTGTAGGAAATCTCATGTTGCGGCTCAAATATGCTTTTCTTTGCATCAATACCATTTTACAATTGGCAGTAAAAATAGTTGAATGGAAAAGGACATGTTTGTCAATTATAACAGACATTTTCTGGGCTGATATCACTAAAAGCTGTCAATTTTGAAACAGTTTTTGTGTTTCACCAACATAGCAAATCTCAATAAAAAAAGAAAATTGGCGTAGCAAACAGAACAGACCCTTATGAAATGCTACATGCTGCATATTGCTGCATCTAATTAGGATCTTCACTGCCAATGTATCATTTATGGGGTTTCAGTTTAAATTAATAGAGTTAAAAATTTGTTAGCAGTTTATCCCTACACCCCACCGATATATAGAACCTTTTGTTCAATATAGTATATAAATATGTATTTTTATCAATTTTCTGTGAAGTTTGTATATTTTTATATTCCAATAGTAATTGTGGACTGAACTGTGCTGAAGTTTGCATATTTTTGAATGTCTAGAGCCCTACACAGTAAATGTTTTAAAATTTTAAACACTTTCCTCTCTCTCTCTCTCTCTCTCTCTCTCTCTCTCTCTCTCTCTCTCTCTCTCTCTCTCTGTTTTAAAATAAAATGCTGATTATCAGGGCTGAAATTCACAAAATGCATGTCAGAATGACAAACAGGGAAATCCCAGATCATATTGCTTCTGAAGAAGTAGTCTGATCTGTTTCTATACCTTTTATGTACCCAATTAGTGTTCGAAATTTTAGAAAATTTACCGTAATGGATACTCTTGAATGTCAATAATTATCCATATAAAGGAGTATATAGCTCTCTCTTTTTAGCTCACCTGAGCCGAAGGCTCATTGGTGAGCTAATAGTATACCAGTGACTCCGGCGTCCGTCGTCCGTCCGTCCGTCCGTCGTCCGTCGTCCGTCAACATTTTCAAACATCTTCTCCTCTGAAACTACTGGGCCAATTGAACTTATATTTCATATGGAGACTCCTTAGGATGGGGGAACGAAAGTTTGTTCAAATGGTCTTGGTCACATGACCAAGATGGCCGCCACGCCCATATATGGTAAAAACCCTTAAAAAATCTTCTTCTCCAGAACCAGAAGGCCGATGACCTTGGGACTTGGTATGTAGCATTGGGGTTGTGGGGCCTACCAAGTTTGTTCAAATGATGATCCTAGGTTGACCTTGACCTACTTAACGTCAAGGTCAAATTTGCTTCCTAATGCATTTAAATGGAATATTTCTGAAAAATTGATTTTTTTTAAAACTGTGGAAGCTTTAGTCATTATTCTCACTTGAAATGTTTAACCTAATGAGACAATGGCTATGAATAAGTTCAAAAGGTCAAGGTTGACCTTTGACCTTTCAGCTTAGGTCGCTCATATTGGAGTCCCATCAATATATTAAAACTTAGTTTTCTCACAAACCATTGGCCCTATTAAACTCAAATTTCATGTGAAGACTCCTTATGATAAGTAAGCCAAAATGTATGCAAACTTTTTTGGTCACATGACTTAGATGGCCGCCATGCCCATATATGGTAAAAACCATTTAAAAATCTTCTTCTCCAGAACCAGAAGGCCGATGACCTTGGGACTTGGTATGTAGCATTGGGGATGTGGGGCCTACCAAGTTTGTTCAAATGATGAACCTAAGTTAACCTTGACCTTCTTAACGTCAAGGTCAAATTTGCCTCCTAATGCATTAAACTGGAATTTTTTTTGAAAACTCAATTTTTTGAAAACTGTTGAGGCCAAAGTCATTATTCTTACTTGATATGTTAAACCAAATGAAACAATGGCTATAAATAAGTGTCAAAGATCAAGGTTGACCTTTAACTTTTCAGCCAAGGTCGCTCATATTGGAGTCCCATCAACACATCAAAACATAGTTTCCTCAGAAACCACTTGGCCATTTGAACTCAAATTTCATATGAAGACTCCTTATGATAGGTTAGCCAAAATGTATACCAATTGTACTGGTCACATGACCAAGATGGCCACCATGCCTATATATGGTAAAAACCCTGTAAATGTCTTCCTCCCTAGAACCAAAAGGCCAATGGCCTTGGGACTTGGTATGTAGCATTTGGGATGTGGGCCCTACCAGATTTGCACAAATGATTAATCTAGTTTGACCTTAACCTACTTTATGGCAAGGTCAAATTTGATTCCTAATCCATTTATTTGGGAAAATCTTGTATTAAGTACCAAATGTCAAGCTGACCTGTGACCTTTTATCCAAGGCCACTCATTTGGACTGTCACACACCTATCTAAACATCTGTTTCTCAGAAATCACTGGGCTGTTTGATGGATTATTCATTAGATTGTTTAAGTCACTTGACCGAAATGTCTGCAACCCCCATATATGGTAAAACAAAATTTGTTCCATTATAAGCTGTAGTTGACCTTGACCTATTTTAACATTATTAAGGAGATCAGGTGAGCGCCTCAGGACCTTCAGGTCCTCTAGTTTGGTTGACTGATTGCCAAATTATAAGACTTATTATAATAGACAATCAAAACCATCATGACCAAACACAAACTCCCGACATAAGTATACAAGTATTTTAAATTGATTACCAAATTTCAAAAAATACTTAGACCATCAAACCACAAAACCCTTATAACCAAAAACAAACACCCGACCTCAGTATGCACGTATACATATATGTGCTTTTCTAAAAGAGAAGCTATTTGTTTGTTGTTGTCTTTTGTAAAAGTGAATACTTGTATATCTCTCTTATCATCATAGTATCTTTTTTTCAGGGTTGAAGGGTTTTCTATCTATTGTTAATCTCTTGTCAATGTATGATGATCATAAACTAATTTACCCTTAAAATGCCAATCACAACAAAGGTCGTCTGCTTTTCTCGTCTGCTGAAATGTTTTAGAAGCCTCTATGGCAAACAGTGTGGACTCAGATCAGACTGCTCCTATAGGAGCAGTCTGTTCTGGGTCCACCTTGTTTGCTTCTATACTTTATTTGTCGGTAATGTAAGGCAATTATTTGCAGCAGACGACTTCAGCAGACGACATTTTCAGATACATTTTTTTTTGGCGCTAAAAGGGTTATTGATTATATTTCATTTATAATACATGTATCAAATGATCCAGCACACAAGATTTTTGTGCTTATCCCATTTTCAAGCAATTAAGGCCAAGGCAAGCCTAGGTAAATAGGTTGACTCGCTAGAGCCTTTGCTGCATGCATAAATGGGAGCATAGTGGCTCAGTGGTAGAGTACTTGACTCGAGACAGAGGGGCGCGGGTTCTAGCCTCACCGGTGTCACTGTGTTGTGTCCTTGAGCATGACACATTTATATTTGCTTAATACTGGTTCAACCCAGGAAGACCTGTCCCTACATAACTGAAAGATTGTTGATGGTATGTAAAAATCAAATCAAACAAACAAAGCATGCATAAACAAAGTATTGATGTAGATAAAGACTCTGTCCAAGTTTTAGACTTTTAGCCCAACTGGATAAGCCCCCTGGGTAATTTTACATGTTTTTTGTTGTCTGCTGATATTTTTTAAAATCAACTTTTTCGAAAAATTATTTCAGGAATATCATCAGAGTGTCGAACAGTTTGGATCCAGATCAGGCCTGACATTTTGTCAGGCCTGGTCTGGGTCCAGACTATTTGCAAAGCTTTTAGCAGAGACACAAGGAGCCAAAATGCTAATGGAGCAATGTGCCCATATACGATAAATACCTAAATCTCATGTGCTGGCCGAAATGTTTAATCATTATCTGGATGTAAAAAATTGTCATCTGTGATGGCCGTACCTTAAGAGTAATGTCACAAGTTTATCGTGAGTTACAGTGGTGATTGTCAGTTTTTGCGGTAAAATTATAGTATTTTCATCTTGATTCGTATACCATCTCTTAGTGTTAGAAGAGAATAATCTAGGTGCTAGTTCTATGCCTATTCCATGCCTTTTTTTATGGATTTGTTATCCTTTATCTTAATAATAAAACTTTCCAAATGACTTGTGTCCATCTTTTACTTGGTCTTTGGGCTTAATCCTTAAGCCACCTGAAAAATCTGAGTCTTTTCTTTGACCTTGACCTTTAAACAAAAGTCCCTTGACCTTTAAACAAAGGTCATATAAGCAGTCGGAAACCATTGTTAGCATCTACACACCGTAGGCAATCAGGTGCAAAATATGAACCACCTAAATGAAAGCATGTTAGAAATGGTTACAAGCAATACAACCAAAATTTAATTATTTTGACCTCGAAATTTGACTAAAGAGCCATACCTGGAACAAAAATAACTGCTTGTCATCTACACACCTCAGACAAACATTGTGTCAGTTGTGAATATACTCTTTCAAAAAGAGGAGTTGACAGGTTTTAAGTATAGATGACCTTGACCTTTCACTCTAAGGTCATATTTGTAATCCGAGATGTGTGTTATTATATTCATTGGCCTATCAGGAAATCATTGTAACGAATATGTGCAATGGCGTAGGCAGAATGCTGTAAAAATTACGCACATCAAAGGGAGACTACTGGATCAAGCAGTGATTCTCTTCAATTGGGTCCCTTTTCAAAATGGGAACTTCTCTTAAAGGAAAGAACTCGCTCCCAGAGGGAGCGAATTCTATCCTTTAAGAGCAGTTTCTTATGATATTAAAAATGAAAGAGGAATTCTGATTATAAGCCATATTACAGAATTTCAATTTACCTTGACGTTTGATTCGAATGCCAAGTATGAGCATCCTCCATAAAAAATGAAGGAGGAGTTTGTGTTAGGAGCTGTTAGACAGGATTTAAGTATATTTGTCATTGATCTTTGACTCCCATCTCATATTGGGGATCACAAACCTCCATTGTTATATACATACTTTAGCAACCATTTACCCATTGGCAATACAGGAAAACGGAGTTCTTGTTACGAGCCTTTAAAAAGTAAGAGTATGATCAGGAAATACAACAATCACACACTGCAGACCAACCCACGGCACCGCGAGGAAGAGCCGCCGACAGATTATAAGTATTTTTGACCTTGGCCGTTGACGTACCCCTGTTCCAAGACCTTTATTTCAATCTACACACCAGAGTCAATCATTGTGACAAATATGATCACCATCGGTCCTAAAACGAAAGAGGAGTTCGTGTTATGAGCTGTAAAGATTTTGAGTATATGTGACCTTGACCTTTGACTAAGGTGAAACCGAACACATTGTGCAATCATTGTGCTCAATATAAAACACTCTCCATCAATAAAAAACGGAAGAGGAATTCACATTACTATACGAAAGACAGATTTTAAACATAATTGTACTTTACCTTTGACTCCCTACACATCACACTGATCTGGAACTCTCGTTGTAATCTAAACACCATATGCAATCTTTATGACAAGTATGAACTCCCTCAGTCAAAGAATGACAGAAGAGTTTGCATTTCAAGCCTAGACAGGTTTTGTGTATACATGCATGTGACCTTGACCTTTTGTTCCTAGGTCGTACTGGTAAATTGAAACCTTCATTGTAATAACACCCCATAAGCACTCGTGCTAAATATGAATACCCTGCACCATGAAGTTAAAGAGGAGTTCGCGTTACGAGCCATAAGACAGGCTTTTTTGTCCTTTTGGAACTTTGAAATTGGCTTCTGATGAGGCCTTAATGGCTGAAACTACCTAGTTTGGCCCAGAAAACTTGTAAACTCTTTATTTTTGGTTCTTTGGTGTATTCTTTGCAACAAAAGAATAACCTTTTTAAGAACAGATTTTAAATTATTTGACCTTGACCTTTGACTCCAAGGTTATAACCATATTATATTCCAATATACCCTGGCATCCAATTTAGGTTACCTTGTACCCCCAGGACAATTTTTCATGGGTGCCAAATTGTTCATTGGGACCCCCTGGATGGGAAACGAAGGTGTCCTAAAAAAGAATTGGTTTGGGCTATGTGAAATTGCATGGTTTCTATGCCAACCCATAGCGAATTTGAGAAGGGGGGTCTGCCTATAAAATTACTCATATCTCAGCTGTTATTTATCCTAGACTACTAAACTTAATACCAAATTAAAGCCTAGACATAAGGCTATTGTCACCTTGTTGCATATGCAAATTATCTATTTTGCATATTCATAAATATTTATGAAAACATTAAAAATGTGTTTCACGAATGGGGGTATACGTACAAGATCAATAATATCTCAGCTACTTTTAGTAGTAGATTACTAAAATTTGTACTAAAATAAAGCTAAGACACAGGCCTTTCATTCCATGGTCAAATGTGCATTGTACCATATTTGCATAATTTGCATACTCGTGAGTATTAATAAAAACGCTAAAAAATAAGGGAAAATCATTACAAATATAAATAGGCTGATTTCATCCCAATATTGTCATTGTTGCATGTTTTAATATAATCAATGTTACAATTTGACAGGTCCAATCATTCAGTGGTCCTATATGAATATTATCTCATTTGAATATTCATGAAAATGCATGCAAACTTAAAAAAATGAGGGAAAATCACGTAAAAACTATAAGCCTAGGGGAGGGGTTGAGGTACGATCTATCCTGCACTCCTAGGGCCTTTTAAATTCATGCCATATTGTTCAGTGGGACCCTCAGAATGTGAAATGAAGCTCTCCTTACCAGAAATTAGGTATAGGCTACGTGAAAATGCATGGTTTCCATGGCAACCTCTTATATGATTCTCGAGATTGGGGGGTAGGCCTACAAATTCAATCATATCTAGGGTTCTACTTATCCTAGAGCACTAGAATTGGTGTAAAATTAAAGCTTAGACACATGTTTTTCTTCCTATGGTCAAATTTGTAAATCATCTTATTTGCATATTTATGAATATTAATGAAAACCTACAAAAATGAAGTAAAATGATAAAAAAACAACATAAATGAACATATTTCAGCACAAAAACATCATCAAACCACCATTGTTGCCAGTTTTTATAGCCTCAGTGATTCAATTTGGTAAGTTCTTTCATCCAGTGGTCCTATATGAAAATTATCTCATTTGCATATTCATGAATATTAATGAAAAGTTTTGTAATTAAAGAAAAAATCTTAGAAAAATTAAGGGATGTACATATAAAATGACAAATATTTCACCTACCATGTTTTCCAGTGTATCAAACCTAGTGCCTATTTAATGCTTAGACATTGTACTTTTACCATAAGGTATAATATGAAAAATGTTTATCATGAATATTCGTGAATTTTAATGTAAACAGAAAAAATGTAAGAAAAATTGCGGAAAAATCAAGGGGGTGCACTTCCAAAATTACTCATATCTCAGTAGTTAAGTGCCCAATAGTGCCAAACCTGATTTCAAGTTAATTCATAGACACAACATGTTTACCAAATGATCCAATTTATAACACATCAAATTTAAATTCTCATGAATATTGATGAAAACATGAGAAGTTAAGAGAAAAATACAGGAAAATTAAGGGGGTATACCTACAAAGTGATTCATATCTTGGCTTCCAATTGCCCAATAGTAGCAAGCTTGGTACCATATCAAACAGCATAATCCTAAGTAATTTTGAGTTAAAGAAAAAAGTATAAAATTTATAACAGCTGAGATCTGAGTAATTTTGTAAGTACACTGCTATAAATTTGTATACATTTTTTTCTTGTATTTTTAAAGTTTTTAATAATATTGATCTTAATCAAATTAGTTAATTCTTTTATCTTCCCACTAGGTAAAACTGCTATACATAAACTTAAATTGAGTATATTGTTTGCTACTCTTGGGCAATTAGCAGCTAAGATATTGGTAATTTTGTAGGTATGCCCCATTCATTTTTCAGCGATTTTTTTTTCACTTCATTCTAATGTTTATATTAATTTTCATGAATATGTAAATGCGACAACTGGCAAATATTACCATTGAGATAAAGAGCTGTATCATAGCAATAAGTAGGCACCTTGTTTGCTACGTAAGGGCTATAAGCTGCTGAGATATGAGTAATTTTTTAGGTATATCCCCTTCATTTTCAAGTATTATTCTCAAAATGCTCATGCTTTCATCAAGCATTAGTTTAAAACCAATTTTGGTACTCTAGGGCACTTAGCAATTGAGATATTATTAGATTGGTAAGTACACCCCCTTGATTTTTCCGCAATTTTTAATTTATTTCTTCTGTTTTAATTAAAATTCATAATTATTTATGTTAACCATTTTTCAAAGCTGAACTTAAGGTAAAAGTGTTATGTCTAAGCATTGACTTGGCACCAAGTTTGATACACTCAGACTCATAGCAGCTGAGATATTGGTAATTTTATACATACACCCCTGAATTTTTCTGAGATTTTATCTCTCATTTCTAAAGTTTTCATTAATATTCATGAATATGGATATTAGATAATTTGCATATCTAACTTCCAAATTAAACTGCTATGTCCAGGTATTAGTATGGTACCATGTTTAGTAATCTAGGATGAGATGTTGTTAAGATATGAGTATTTTTTGTACGTATACCCCCATTCTTTACAGTCGGCATAATGGGTTGCCATGCAAACCATGAAATTTAAAAAACCCAAAGAACATTTATTTTTGAGGACAATATTTTTTACATTTAAGTGGTCCTATTGGACAAATTTATGCCCATAATAAAATGTCTGATGTGTTCAATTTAGGTCTGATTACCCTGTTGCATACTATAGTTTACCCATGCTTTTTCCATCATTTTAAGATTTTATTAATAATCATGAATATGCAAATGAGATAATTTTCATATAGGTCCATGAGATAATTTTCATATAGGACCACTGGATGAAAGAACTTATCAAACTGGATCACTGAGGATATAAAAACTGGCAACAATGGTGGTTTGATGATGTTTTTGTGCTGAAATATGTTCATTTATGTTGTTTTTTATGATTTTACTTCATTTTTGTAGGTTTTCATTAAAATTCATAAATATGCAAATAAGATGATTTACAAATCTGACCACAGGAAGAAAAACATGTGTCTAAGCCTTAATTTGACACCAATTTTAGTGCTCTAGGATAAGTAGAACCCTAGATATGATTGAATTTGTAGGCCTACCCCCCAATCTCGAGAATCATATAAGAGGTTGCCATGGAAACCATGCATTTTCACGTTGCCCATACCAAATTTCTTTTGAGGAGAACTTCATTTCACATTCTGAGGGTCCCACTTGACAATTTGGCATGGATTTAAAAGGCCCTAGGAGTGCAGGATATATTGTACCTTAACCCCTCCACTAGGCTTATAGTTTTTACGTGATTTTCCCTCATTTTTTAAGTTTGCATGCATTTTCATGAATATTCAAATGAGATAATATTCATATAGGACCACTGAATGATTGGACCTGTCAAATTGTAACATTGATTATATTAAAACATGCAACAATGACAATATTGGGATGAAATCAGCCTATTTATATTTGTAATGATTTTCCCTTATTTTTTAGCGTTTTTATTAATATTCATGAATATGCAAATTATGCAAATATGGTACAATGCATATTTGACCATGGAATGAAAGGCCTATGTCTTAGCTTAATTTCAGCACAAATTTTAGTACTCTACTACTAAAAGTAGCTGAGATATTTTTGATCTTGTACGTATACATACCCTCATTCGTGAAACACATTTTTAATGTTTTCATAAATATTTATGAATATACAAATTAGATAATTTGCATATGCAACAATGGGATAATAGGCATATGTCTAAGCTTTAATTTGGTATTAAGTTTAGTAGTCTAGGATAAGTAACAGCTGAGATATGAGTAATTTTGTAGGCAGACCCCCCTTCTCAAATTCGCTATGGGTTGTTATAGAAACCATGCAATTTCACATAGCCCAAACCATTTTTTTGAGGACACCTTCGTTTCCCATCCAGGGGGTCCCAATGAACAATTTGGCACCCATGAAAAATTGTCCTGGGGGGGGGGTGCAAGGTAACCTAAATTGGATGCCGGGGTAATATATTTGTTGTGATCGGCACACTATAGGCAATCATTGTGCAGAATGTGAACATCCTGTGTTAAAAAATGAAGGAGGAATTCCTGTTTTAGGCCGTAAACAGGTTTTAAGTATATATGACCTTGACCTTTGAATCCAAGGTCATATCTGTATTTCAAGATCTTCAATCATTGTGCTAAATATAAACACACTAGCTCTGTCAAACAATGAAAGAGGAGTTTGCATTACGATCTGTAAGACAGATTTAGTACATGTGATTTCCAACAGTGTGGTATTTTGACGTGTGTAGACTCAGACGAGCCTGTTCAGTCTCATTTTAAGCTGAGACACTCCAAATGCTGTTCGGACAGTAGCTTAACAGTCATAGAAGCAAAGGCTCTGATCAGACTGCGCGTATGCGTAGGCTGAGCTAAGGCTTTGCTGGTCGCACATACCACATTGTTGGAAATCTCATGTCGCGGCTCATATGTGACCTTGTCCTTTGATTCCAATGTCATATCGCTGATTTGAATAGTCCGTTGTAATCTATACGCCATTGTCAAACATTGCGCCAAATATGAACTACCTCGGTTAAAAATGAAGGAGTTTGCATTACAAGCAAAACCGAATGACGAACGGACGGACGGACGTGATCGATTATTATATATCCAATGGTTTTTTTTTGTGTGTTTTTTTTATTTTCTCAAAACTGCGGGTATCTTGTAATAACAACAACACATTCACACAGCAACACATTCACCGCCGTGGAAGGAACAGCAAGACCAGTCACTGGGGCGCGTCTTTCATCAAGAGAAAATATGGCTATAAACAGCGATTGGGTTTATAATTAGGCATGCAGACTGTCGTATAATATCCATGTTATAGCATGTCCTTTTACGAGGGTCAGTCAAAAATAACTGAGCCCTACCTCATAACATTTGAATCAAGTAAAATGGACATATATTTAGAAGATATTTCATTGCAGTTATATGTCATCTATTTAATCACCTAATTTGTTTCTGTGTGTAGGCTTTTGTAACGGTTGCTAGGTAACAGAATATGACCTGTCAAAGGGATGCGTTCACGCTGTGATGCACCCAAATCAAAGCGTTGCTATGGAAACAGTAATGTAAAAGCAAGGCTTTATTCACTGTCGTCTGATAATTTCAACATGTACCTATTCAGTGTCACTGAACAAAAGCCAACTGACCCTAAATTATAGATGCTGTGGTAGTTTGATTTCAGAATTTATCAAATTTTAAAATGCCTGAGGTCATATAATTTACCCCACCCACATTCGTATTTACACAAGTTTAATAGAAAACATAAAACATTAGCTAATAATGCTTTAACAGTTCTGCATACACAAACCAACTCTTAAACGTATTAAGTTTTTTTGATTTTAATGCACAATTTTATTTCCATGGCAACACAATTCACGTGTATTTGAAAAATTGTGGAATTTTGGCGTTATTGTTGCTAGGCAACGCATACAATAAATGTTCACCTAAACATTAACGAACTAAGTGTAACGAAAAGACAATATGATATATGTTATTCAAATAAATGTCAAATTTGCTTTAACAAAACTATCAAGCACACAAGCTTTTTAAAGACATACTGTATTTTCCTGGTGGCTGAGATCGTGAACTCATCGATCTGACTGACGATCTTCAGTTGCCTAGCAACCATAATAGAAGCTTCACTAGGGTGCTTCTTTAGGGTTAAAACATCTATGACATATTATACGTATAGAACATAATCACATTTGTTGTCTACAATACCAAACTAAAATGTTATGAGGTAGGGCTAAGTTATTTATGACTAACCCTCGTATAACGTTTGCTTATCAGAAATTTAACTTTATCAGGAAAAGTAGGCTTTCACAAGATTCTTGACTCAGATATGCCCTGTTACAGAAGTGTATTCTAACCTAATAAACTATACATGTATTTGTCTATGGTAGAAACGTAGAAAATGCTTTACTAAGTTTACGATGTTGATAGCCTTTTGCTGAAAAAGTGGATTAATCCATAACGACTGAAAATGTATTGACTTCCCTATTCTAAATGCTGAAAGGGTTGGGTCATTCATATTTATATGATGAAAGGTAGGGTCAAAGGTATTTCAAAGACTAAATTAAGTAAGATCATATTCTAATTGTTAAAAAAGAATATTTTTCTAAAGATTTCCAAAGTAGGTGCAGTTGTCACTTTTATTCTAAATACCGAAAAGAAGGATCAAGACTGAAAAGGTAGGGTCATGCTCGTGTAAGGGTTTTGCAAAAATAACAAAACAGTCACAATTCGTGATCATCACACCCACTCAATAAGTAGGGCCTATGAGCAACGGGAATCAACTCGTGAGTATCGTATTATGTGTTCATGTAGTTTATCTACCTTGAGCAATTTTGCTGCGACTGCAGTTATGTTATTTAGAAATAACGTATACATAATCGATCGTGTCATGAAAAGAAATTCTAAAATTACACAAATCGGGTAGTCATTTCAAAATGTGTCAAAGTAAAGAATATGGTGGATGTGTTAAGACACATTAAGACAGCTGTTAATATATTTTTCTTAATTCTCATCATATATGGTATGGTTATGTAGAGTTATGATCATAGGGGCCTGACGCGTTTTTTGGTTGATTCGGGACACATATTGGTCGAAAAAATTGTAAA
Source organism: Loripinus fragilis (assembly GCA_964019695.1). Classification (NCBI taxonomy): domain Eukaryota; kingdom Metazoa; phylum Mollusca; class Bivalvia; order Lucinida; family Lucinidae; genus Loripinus; species Loripinus fragilis. The sequence continues at coordinate 22,431,493 of OZ026531.1, forward strand.
TTAGGTAAAAAATAAATCGTTTATTGGTTGATTTGGGACACACATTAGTCGAAAAAAGTATATATTAGGTAAATAATATTTATTTTTTTACCTAATATATACTTTTTTCGACCAATATGTGTCTCAAATCAACCAAAAACGCACCGGGCCCCTATGGTTATGATCAGATATTCAATGTAATTTTTCGTCTACGCAGTCTGATCAGCGGCTATGTTTATTTGCCACTTTGTAATAATAAATTGGGCCGCGCCATGTGATTTCCAACAATGTGGCATTTTGACAAGTGTAGACTCAGCTGAGACTGTGTAGCCTCATTTTAAGCTTAGCAACTCCAAAGTAGCTTAATAGTCAAGCGACTAGCAAATGCTCTGATTAGACTGCGCATATGCACAGGCTGATCTGAGGCTTTACTGGTCGCACATACCACATTGTTGGAAATGCTCATTTGTGCATCTCAGGTACACACTTTGTGTATAGAGGCTGTCAACTTTAGTCCGGACTCCATGGGGTTGTATCATTAGACGAGAATTGCTGACTGTTTTCCGTAATGAAGATTTATTTATTTATTTATTTATTTATTTATTTATTTAACTATTTATTTATTCATTTTATACGGGTTGACACAGTTAGCTTCCTTGAGGACCTCTGAAACATTTTACTTAAGAATAAAACATATATGAGCCGTGACATGTGATTTCCGACAATGTGGCATTTTGACAAGTGTAGACTAAGACGAGCCTGTGCAGCCCCCTTAGAAACTTCGAATTTACAATAAAGTTGGGTCAGTAGCTTAACAGTCATAGAATATTCCAGCGACTAGCAAAGGCTCTGATCAGACTGCGCGTATGTGAGGCTGATCTGAGGCTTTGCTGGTCGCACATACCACATTGTTGGAAATCTCATGTCACGGCTCATATACATAATACAAAACGAACCAGCGGATAACGCTAGGTTGAAACAATTGCCATCACCGTGAATGATACTAAAACACACTAAAAGGTGACTTACACCATATTATGATGGTTTATTTGTTCTCCCAGGTTCATATAAAACTGAAGCGAGAGGTGGCCGAGGTGGGGGCCGTGGCAGAAGCCGAGGCGGGGGCGGGGTCAGCAAAAGCAATAGAGTGTCAGCAAAAACAAAAGCAGCTGTGAGTAAATACAAAGGTCCAACATATAAGAAAGGGTCCTGGAAGACGAGTCAAGCAGCTGGGTCCCTTTACGGAATAGCTTATTACCAGCGAACACAGATGTACAAGGATCATCCTGACAGAGGTAGGTGTAGACTGATTGACTTCAAAGCTAAATAGACTTTACGGATTAGCTTATAACCAGGGAACACAGATGTACAAGGATCACCCTGACAGAGGTATGTATAGACTGATTGACTACTTTAGAGCTAAATACAATAGAATACCCTTCCTTCGCCCGCTCCATACGTCCGCCATGTTTGTTATTTACTCTGTAATATCGCGAAATCTCGAGTGCACGCAACAGTGACCGTGGGAATTTTTTTACGGAAGTGTAAACACTGCAAAGAAAAGTTGACCCTGTCAAAATGAGTCAAAAACAGTTAAGTACAGTAAAACCTGTGTAAAACGGCCACAACGTAATGATCGAAGGTCAAAAGTATTGCAGAATGCTCCACTTGGAGCATTCTGCAATACTTTTGACCTGCATTAAGGGATAATTGGTCTTGAAAAACCAATTTTCGGTCCTTTTGAAAGTGGTCGTTTTACACAGGTTTTACTGTAGACGTTTCCCAACCACGCCTAGAATGTCACTCAAAAGTCACCTGATAGTGCAAAACTGACCAATGCAACGACGACTTAGCATGTGAGATAGTCCCGCAAACAAATTCGCATGTGTTCAATCTCCCACATACCTTACAGGGTAGCATATTTAACATTCTATGTTTTTCGTATCTCTCTTACACCCCACATTCTAACTTGCTCAACCAATTATCCATTAAGCAACGTATCACTGATATACAGCTGGAAGAGCAAAATATAAGAAAAAAACTTTTCAAAGAAACTTAACATTTAAATGAAATTTTATAGAGCAGGCATACACACACACACGCACGCACGCACACACACACACGAATGAAAGAGCCATGCTTAGTAAACTACAAATAAGTGCTCATAAACTTGCGATAGAAGGTGGTACATGTGGTAGATACATTGATATTCCTAAGCATCACCGAAGTTGCACTGCATGTAATACTGGTGAGGTAGAGGAAACTCAAACAGTATCCTATATAAACCATGGTATAATCCAACCACCAACACAGTGTAGGACCGGAAGTGTACGGTATTTGTGCTTGTACATTCTTTTGAGATTGTACATCGACGGATAAGTTATTTGTGCAAGGCGGTCGCTTGGAAACGGTAAGCAGATTTGTAGTTTTTGTCAGTTTTGATTATTTTTCTGTGAAATAAAGTATCGGCATTGTTTGCGTAATGACTCGGGGACATTTCAGGTGCATGTACATGTTATTCAAAGTCACGGTTTCGCAACGAAAAGACTTTAATCATGTCAACATAAGAATTGTGAAAACATCTGACATAAAATAGACGCCGTTTTTGAGATGTTATCGAGTATCCTTTTGAAACTTTATATGTCAAGAACAAAAAACAGCAATAACAAGAAATATCTTTAAAAAGATATTCGGCGGCTCTCACATACTGACGATAAACGCAACCAATTCGCTGGTTTTAGACGAAATTCCCTTCTACCCCTTTGCATGCTAGAATCTAAAACCAGCGAAGTTGTGGTCCTGTTTCTGTCTCTCTTTTGCTTGGTTTTGTGCACATCTAACTCTTTTCGCTGAGCGATATACAGCTGAATCTTTTTTGTTTCAATTTTAGGAATTCACCAGAAAGGGTTTGGGAACAATGTTTTAAGTCCTAAGTTTTTAGGAAAATGGGGGGGGGTGTTGACAATAAATTAATGTAAAATTAAACGTTCACTGAAACAAACCGAACACCAGAAAAGAACATAGCCAGGATCGAGGAATAAATACATGTATGATTCAAAACTGATCAACATCCAGTAAGCACGTACAATCGGGCCATTATCGGCCCGCCACTGAAATGCCATCCGAATGACCAAAACTGATCAACACCCAGTAAGCACGTACAATCGGGCCATTATCGGCCCGCCACTGAAACGCCATCCGAATGACGTTTTGCTGGCAGGCCGATAGTGGCTCGAGTTTGGATGCTGGCTGACCCATGCGCGGATCCAAGAATTTTTGCCAGGGTGGTCCAGGCCCGACTGCCAGAAAACAGCTCTAACAACGTTTTTGTATTCTTTTGTCCTCAACTTTTACAATTTTACAGTGGCTTATCAATGGTTTATTTCAAAGAAATCTATAATTTTACTAGGTTTCGGGGGGGGGGTCCAACCTATTCCAAGGGGTCAAACTTTTTCCCTGGGGGAGGGGGCGGGGTCGGGGGGTCCAAATGCTTATTCTAGAAACCCATAGAACTTGTGATTTTCCAGGAGGGGTGCGGATCCTCTGTCCCCCCTCTGGATCCGCACATGTGACCATTTAACTACTCGTAATTGATAGAAGAGACTTTACCGATAGTTACACTGTTCTTGTAAAAAAATGCATATGACGGCTAGGGCAAGCTCAATCGCCTGAACCCATAGGTTACGTGCAAATTCGCGATAAATTTTACGCCATTGTAATGGAACAAATTAAATTCACTTGTTAATTTTTTTAAAAAAAACCCAATGGTTTTATTAACCATTTTGGGACAATGACATAACCCCTAGAATTGGGAATTTTAGCGCGAAAACGCCTAAAGTTACGATTTTTTAGTGTTGTAAGCTATATTGTCAAATCATAAAACACATCATATTTAATCTGAATTTAGCTGTACTGTTAACTTGCATGGTGTATTATATGAGACTGTGCAATGTTAATTATTACCAGGGCTATCCACTCATATTTTTGAGGGTACATAGGGAAAATTTAGGGGGCACAATTTTTAGAGGGTACATGGGCCCACGAAAATTCCGACAGCTAAGCATTTTGAAAGCACAGCGTAGGCTTAGATTTCCTAGTAACTGCTTAAAATGATTCTGCAAACCCACCCTAAACAAATTTTAGCGGGACTCCCCTTTACACCATTTGCATAAAAATGACTAAGTAAACACACTGAAAAAACATCTGGCAGGGGTTCCCTTATACATTATGACTTTCCGTTCACCCCAGCCATTTCCCCATCCAACATAAAGTGCGAATAAGTTAGAAAAACTGAAGAAGTAAGATGGGGCACTTGGTACTACAGAAACTTACACCAAAGTACCAGCTCATTCAGGTGTGATAGACAAGTGACAGTTAAGATAGTCAAAATAACATCTAGCTTCTATCATTTCCATCTCCATTCTTACGCACAGATGTACGAAATTAAGCTACCCAATTTTATCAGCTAGTTGGTATTTATCTTTTTATGCATCCGGAGAACAAGTTTAAATTTATTGTTGTACTTACAGGGTAAATTACCTGTTGAAGCAAAAAAGTAAACCACGGCTGATCTATGCCGATCGTTAGAGGGCACAACACCCTCGTGCCCAGAATATGCAACGAGAGGATTTACATAGTAGTTGCACGACTGATATGCCGATAGTCAAAATGTCCGAATGGGAACCCAAATAATCAAACAATTTTAAACACAATTTACTCGACTGAACGATGATTTTTTCTTTGTTTTTTTTCCGACTTGAAATTGGGATTTTTTCACCCGAACATTGGATAAAAGAAACGTTTTGGCATTGCGAATATAACCGTAAAATGGCCAAAAAAGACTATTGTCGAAATATATGAAACAGACTATAATCATGTCCAGATTATATGAGAATTGGAAAATTACGCATATTTTAATAGCGTTATATTACTGTAAAGTGCTTTCGGATTTAGTGGATTATTTTATAATGCACTTCTTTACTGTGTGCAAGGCATGTAAACAATGATAGTGACAACAATTAACAAATACTGTACATCGGGGGTTGACCTATATTCGAGATTAGGTCGTCAATACATTTGCTAGACTGCTTCACTGCCCCCCTCGTATGAACTAGGTAATACGAGGTCGGTGAAGCAGACTATACATTTGCATTTTTAGAACCAGTGCACAGACTGGTTCTCTGCCATTTACATGTATGTTTTCAAATTTAGTTGCATGTTTAATAAGATTGTACGGACATTCTGAGTATCAACCAATGAGAGCATCTTTTTCCAGTTTGTGTGATGAATATTTCAATTTACAAATACTTCTGATTGGTGAATAATTTACATAAAATGTAGGTCTTAAGCGATATTAGAACGGCGGCCTTTTGGCCGCCGTAAAAATGAACGGCACTATCAAGTGTATGTGAGTTTATTCTCACAATGAGGTAAAAATGCTAAGTAGGTCATCGGTTTCAACGCTAATTTTTGTACGGGGTATTTGCAAAAGTCAACTTTGCGTTTGTACAGGTATCTGTCATTAGTTTGTACAGTAATTTGGGTAAGCTAATTTTCAGAAAACGCATTTTATTTCTTTTGTTAGTCATAATTAAATAGATAAAGGGTTGTCGCTTTCAAAGTACAGACGTTAAAGTTATAATATCATGGTATATCGTAATGGCAGCAAGTTAAACTGCTAAATTTCAAGTGCCAGTGTAATGAAATAGTTGATCCCCTTGGAAAAATTATCCCCTTTCCTAATACTATGACTCCCATTGCATTGGAGCCTGCATTTCGGTCTGAAAATGGCGAAAACCCTCAGCCAAAAGAAATCTAGGCTGAAATTATAGTTTATAAAACACAGAGTCCGGCAATAATAACGCGATTCAATTGACTGAAAGTTTTATCTGGCCAGTCGATACATACATAGGCGTTTGGAATTAGATCTGAGTATGATGCAAGTCATCCGGGGACAAATCCTCTTAATTGTATTGCCAGATGTTTAGATCATACGAGGGTCATCCAATTAGGAATTGGACTTTTTCTATAGCGCAATCAGTTTACATGCTAGACAGATGAAATTCGGTATATACCTGGTACGTCTTGTTAGCCATTCGCACATAACGTCAGGTGTGCGTATGATGACGTCATCAATCGTGACGTCACGTCGCGCACTGGTATTCGAAGCACAATGGCCACGTTCACTGCCGTTGAACAACGAGCGTATATAAAAATCGAGTACTACAGAGATACTAAAAGAGTTAAGATACTGAATACCCTGAAAAGTGTTTGTGGTAAAGATGCTCTTCCGAAAACTACAGTTTACCGATGGACTGACGAATTTAAAAAGGGGATATGTTGGTTTTGAAAACAAGCACAGTCCAGGACGGCCAGTGGAGGCAACCGCACAAGAAAAAATACACGAGCTTTTAAAAACTGACAGAAAATCGTATTTAAACGAAATTTCAGAAGGCTATAATAAACAAAAATACCATAAAATAACTTAAGATATCTGATTTTAAGCAGAACGGTTAAAACAGATCCGAACAAATAAGAAAATCTAATAAATAAAATTTTACTTTTCGCAACGCTATATCCCGTAGTTCTCATACAAATCCATGTTGTCGGTGCTCATTAGAATCGTCTCATTTAGACGATTGTAATGGATACTTCAACTAAGGGTTTGGATGAGAAATAAAGGATTTAGCAAGCTAAACATTCCTTTTATCTAGAGCTCTTTTTTGTTACATCGAGTCAATTCACTATATAAAACATCCTCGACATGACATCTGCCCGAAAATAAAACAAAAATCAGCGTATATGTACTTCAGCAGGTGACAATCGACAAAACAACAAATTCAATAGAATATATGTAGTAACCCTTTTGTGTCTATAGCAATATGCAAACACTGTTAAGTCCGTATATCATTGAACAGCTGCTATTGCCTGACTACATATGTACATATATGTAAGTGAAATTACTTGACTTCTTTCAATGCATTAGCCAGACGTAGCAACGACAGAACTCATAATTTACCTTTGAAACAATCACAAATGTCACAAAATGGACAGATTTAAATTTGCATAACTACGTGTCTATGACGCAACGAATATTTTCATTGACATGTCCCACTTTCTGTTGTCCCGCCAAAGTTATTAAGAACGATGAAAGGTCGGTTAAAAAACTAAGTCAGTCAGTGTCGTTAAGTGAAGTTTTAACAAAATAAAACCCAAAACGACGCCCCCTTTGGTGGCTTACTTTTTCGTTTTATTTTGTTAAAACTTCACTTAAGCTTTGGTCACACCTGTGTTGCGACCGATCGGCGACTGACTTGCGACCGAAAAACACATGCAACCGCTCTACGATCTCTCTGCAAACAGTTTAGTTGTAGAGTGGTTGCCGAACGGTAGGCGATCGTGACTTTTGTTGCAGTTGCAAGCAGAATAGATTCAGATCAGTCGGCTTCTAAAGGGGTCGCCTGATCAGGATCTTTATTATTTGCCTTTAAGATGACGAATATACAAAATCAAGCATTCTCGTTGATGCCTCTACCGTTTGGAAATTATCTCTGATGAGCTCGTTCATTATAATATGTGCTAAAAGGATTGAGTTTAAGGGACTTTTGAGTATGCAACAGCGCCTTCTTTAGAAGTCGTCTGATCATAATCTATTCTATTTGAGCTGTTTCATGAGAAAAAAGGTCCTTTATCGTATTTGCGACCAGTGTAGCCCCAGATCAATCTACGTATCCGCGCAGTCTGATCAGGGGCTAGAGACCTTGTTCACTAGAAGCATCTCTAATGCCTCTTTAACAAATTAGCAAACACGGACATGTAAGTGCTTAAAATGATCATTTGGAAACACAGAATCGGCGGTACGTTTTACCCAAATCTACCCAAATCTACCCAAATCCACCCAAATCCACACGTTTTACCCAAATCCACTACCCAAATCTACCCAAATCCACACGTTTTACCCAAATCCACTTACATGACCTTTACAATTCGCAACACTTTCATTTGAACAAACTTGAAAGTCCTCCTCCTATAGATGCTACATGCCAAATATTAAGGCTCCTGGATAGCCGGTTCTTGAGAAGAAGATTTTTTTTAAATTTGTCCAAAAAATACCCCTTTTGGGGCCCCTCCTGGCTCCTTAAGGGGGCGGGGCCTCACCATTTGTAAAAATCTGTAAGCCCTTCACCCAATAATGCTTGTGACCAAATTTGAACCAAATCACCCCGGGGCCAGTAGTTTCAGAGAAGAAGTCATTTAAAGGAAAGGTTAACAGACACCGAACGCCGGACACTGACCATAGTAATAGCTCCCCCTAAGTATAGCTCAGGGGAGCTAAACATGGATGCACCCAAATATTGAAGTTTGGAGAGGTATCCAAGATTTGGAATCAGAGTGTTGTATTAAACTTACGTTCAAGATTCATTTTAGGACTTCACATAACTTGAATCATTATTCAAGATATTCTCTGGCATATATTTTATGATCAGCTACTAAAGAGTTTTTTTTTTATCACAAATACGCTTTCTTACAGAGGTATAGGGCTGCAGATGACTGTACAAATTTTTATGGCAATTTCCAAATACCGGTTCAATTGCCGTTCAAATAACCGTACAAATATGGAATTAAACAGTGCAAACAAAAACCCCTCCCATGACAGTTTTATTGTATGCATCGATAAACAAGCCTATAAACTAAGTTTACAGATTACTAAAAATGTGAAAAATAGTGAAAAACTGAAATAAACAAATGTCTGGTTGAAGATATCGAGCTTGCAAAGACACTGAAACTCGGACGAAACCAGGTGATAGCGTGATTTTCGTTGTTTTGTGAAACTTTCGGATTTAATGAAAAAAATCGAATAGTGGAAATCGATAGCTCAGCCTGTGTAACCTAATTTCCATCCACCAGAATTCCACTTAGAATGAAAGGCGTTTGAAAAAAGAGAAACTTCTTGTCAACCTACCCCTCGCTTCATTGCACAAATAACTTATCCGTCGATGTACAATCTCAAAAGAATGTACAAGCACAAATACCGTACACTTCCGGTCCTACACTGTGAACTTTAAGATATTTCTCGATAATCATAACCATTACATTTTAAAAATGTCCTCCAATTTTATCGAGAAATGTCTTAAACAAAGAGAAACTGCCCTTTCTTAAATCATGTCTGTCTCAGAAACACTTCCCAATTCGATATAACTAAGTCATTAGAAATAGTAAGTGAGTATGATCAGGAAATACCACAATCACAAACCACAGAAACCCATATATGATGATAATTGAAATTGATATTCATGTATTAGGAAAAATAAGACTGAATTCATAGATCAAAACAAAGAATTGCCTCCTGACTACTATGACTCCCACATGTATATAAACCTCCATTTGGTTGTTCTCAAACATTTATTATAAATGTATTTGTGCTGAATAAGTCATTTGTCATTGTGAATTTAACTCTTTGTATGCTGGGTATTTTTTTCATGTGTTTTGTTGTGATCGTCTGCTGATCTTGATTCTCTTTTAAAAATACTTCAGGAGAATACCATCAGAGTGTCAAACAGGTCCAAACTGCTTGCAAAGTTTATAAGCAGACAACAATAGAAGACAATAGTTAAAGTAGGCGTGGTTTTCAGAAAGAATAAGGGAATAACTGTACAATCATCCTCTAATCACTCGATCCTTTTTTACTCCTTTTCAAGTGTCTCAGAGCAAACAGTCACATTCAAAATATTTTACATAATAATGTATTATCAACTCTATGTAAAGCAAATTCTTAATATCAATTTATTTATTTCACGATCTGATAACCCTGATCCATTCCCTCGTACATGTGTTTAATACATGCTTATCATATGACGTCGCATCTGGGAGTGAAATAACGCCATGCAATAAAATCGATAACCACTACACGGGTGGTAAACCTAGGAACTACCACGAAATTGTGTTAACGCAAATTTGTTCCCAAGCCACATCCGGGACACGTCGTGGTAGTTTCCAGGCCGAAAATTGGATAAAGAAAGGTTGGTGTCACGTTCATTTTTGTTTTATTTTACAACTAAGAACAAACAATGGTGAAATCCGACAATGCAGTTCCGTGTAAATATGTTTCAGCGTCCCCTCTAGCCCAAAATTTTGTATGAAAAGTTATTTTCTTTCTTTTGATTCGTGTTTCCCGACTGAGCATCGGACCAACTTTCCCCAAAGTTCGAAAGATTTTAGCCCATATCTGTCAAATTAAATGGAATTTGATACCATTTGACGATGAAAATGATTAAAAGACCCTCAATAAACGTTCATACACAGAAAAAACATCTGAGCATTTACTCGTAAACGATTCATGCCCAGTTCGTCCTGTGTGGTAGTTTCCAGCTCATCGTGGTAGTTAAAATGCTATTGTGGTAGTTTCCAAGACTTTGTAGGATACGTTTCTGAAGTGGTACAAAACATTTTAGTGGTTGCTTGTTTTGCATGACAACCCTCGAATTCGTCAATTAATTGCCACGGTAAACAATTAAATCACATTTTAACTCCATGAAGAAGCAAAGCTGAAGACTCAACATATTCGATGTAATGCGTGACAGGTGGAGATCATGTCCTGGACTACCAAACAACATCTCTTGAAATCTAAAGCAAAAGAAGGTCATCAGTTGAGTCCCGGTGGACCAAGCAACAGACAAAAAAATCATATTAATTATTTCGTCACTCGCTACGTTGTTCCATGTTCAGTCAACTTTAAGATAAAATGGCAGGCTAAGACTACTGGCCCAGAGTATCGTTAGTACTTGCGCTTCAGAAAAAAGAGGAATATCCTTGGGTTGGGTCGCTTTTGATATACATGTGAGTGCGACTATGAACGGGCATGTTATTTGATAATTAAAAAGCATAGTCATCAAAAACAAAATATGTGAATATCCCTTCTTTTCATTCTTCTCATCATTCAATAGCCCACTAAATTTAAGATTCAGGCAGTCGACATTTGTTATCTGACAAAAGGTTGTTTGAAAAGGTCTCTGTAGGAATAAGAGGGGTATTCAAGGTTCAGTCCGCACACCCTGTCTTTAAAAAAATGAAGTAGCCCCTGAATAGAAAACATCTGCTGATGCGAACTACTACTAAATTCCTACAAAGTCTTGGAAACTACCACAATAGCATTTTAACTACCACGATGACCTGGAAACTACCACTCAGGACGAGCGGGGCATAAATTGTTTACGAGTAAATGCTCAGATGTTTTTTTCTGTGTAGGAACGTTTATTGAGAGTCTTTTTATCATTTTCATCGTCAAATGATATCAAATTCCATTTAATTTGACAGATATGGGCTAAAATCTTTCTAACTTTGGGGAAAGTTGGTCCGATGCTCAGTGGGGAAACACGAATCAAAAGAAAGAAAATAACTTTTCATACAAAATTTTGGGCTAGAGGGGACGCTGAAACATATTTACACGGAACTGCATTGTCGGATTTCACCATTGTTTGTTCTTAGTTGTAAAATAAAACAAAAATGAACGTGACACCAACCTTTCTTTATCCAATTTTCGGCCTGGAAACTACCACGACATGTCCCGGATGTGGCTTGGGAACAAATTTGCGTTAACACAATTTCGTGGTAGTTCCTAGGTTTACCACCCGTGCACTAGTGGTTTATTGATTTACGGGAAACGTTATGACGTCCATTACAACGTTGCGTACATAGCAGGTTTTACGCCAGAAAACAGGTTTCAAAGTATTTGTCAATTGATAAATAGAATCTAACATTCGTGCTCTTGTATTATTGAATTTATTAAACTCGTTGTGAAAAAGAGATAAAATGCTCGGCAAGCCTCGCATTTTTATCTTTTTTCCCCAACTTGTTTAATAAATTCAATAAAACATGAGCACTCATGTAAGATCCTCTATTTCTCCATTTTCAGAGCCAACAGTTTGTTTTAATGCTGTTAAACCTAGAGGAAGTAAGAAATGGGCATATTTTATCTGTCCTGAGCCTGGACAGAAGGATGAGATGAACAAATGCTGTGGCGAAGAAGGGGCCCAGACATGCTGTGCTACTGAAAATGAGTAATGTATCCTGTTAACCCTTAATGCGCCAATCGCAACAAAAATCGTTTGCTTTTATCCTCTACTGAAATGTTTTAGAAGCCTCTATGGCAAACAGTGTGGACCCAGATCAGACTGCTCCTATAGGAGCAGTCTTTTCTGGGTCCACGCTGTTTGCTTCTATACTTAATTTGTTAGTAACTCTAAGCAATTATTTGCAGCAGACGACTTCAGCAGACGACATTTTCAGATGCATTTTTTTCTTGGCGCTTTAAGGGTTAAATTCTTCTATTTTGGATTTAGCTTCTGAATCATTTCTTTGTGTGAGCATATCAAAATCCAGTTATGTCTATCAACCTAAGGATATTGACATGCTGAGTAATTTTATGCCTTTGTTTCAAAATTAACTTTTTCATAAAAATTCTTTCAAGAGCAGTAACAGAGTGTTAAACAGTTTGGAAACTAAACTCGTCAAAATAAGTTAAGCCCCATGTCACTTTTTTACATAGTCATAATGTTAAATTTCCAAAGTTTAGTTGTTTATTTCAAAAATATCGATGGTAGTTGAAAATTCTAATTCCATCCTAGTTAGACAACAATGTCTTGGGTGTAATTTCACAAATATGGAATTGAAAATACCAATTTTCTTTTGGTATGTGCTAAATTTTCCAAGAGTATCCAATTTTTGGCCAATTTTACTATAGGAATGATAGGGAACAAAATGGGACATTTACTGGAATGTGTGGAACTCTATGGAAAACTTGTCAATAAATCTGAAATCTAGCGTATGTTGAGAAGAAACATTGCTGCTACTTCGCTGAAAATGTTATTGAAAAATCTATATTCAGTAAAATGTTATGATAAATTAAACATGAATGTATTAACATTAAGTCTAAGGGAAAATTTCTGGTGGGGCTTAATTAATTTTGACCAGTTTATTTGCAAAGGTTATCAGTTAATGACAAAAATCGCAGCTTATAAGAAAAGAGTTAGGGACATGTGCATTCTCTTGAACATAGCTTGTTAACACATTTTTTTTCTGAGAGTCAATGAAACAGTATAATAGAAAATAGTTTCCATTTTGTTTCTTTCAGATTTGGTCTACCTGGTATTTTTGGTATCATCTTTGGCGACATCGCTGGAATGTTCATTATCATTCTTGGTTGCTACTGTTTTTGCAATAGACTTGGATGCACCTGCGAGTGCATGTGCAAATGTTGTGAAGGTGTTTGCAAGGATATCTGTGCAAATGGTAAGTAGTTTGTCTTTCAGATAGTCTTTCAATCTTTATCTGTTTGACACATATGATAATTTTACACTTAATTCAATATTTCGGCCAGTCAATATCTATGGGAGGTCCTCTTACCACACTTGTTCCTGGGCAAGCTTGACAAAGCAGTTAATCAGTAATTTGTTCACATACTTGCGCTTGTAATTGACAATAACCCCTCTTGAATCAGCTGAAGGAGGAGAATGACCATCTAAATTATTTCGCGATCAATCTCCATGAAAGTATGGGACTGTGCTGAGATCGAACTTGCTACCCTGGATCTGCAGTCGGACTCACTACTGACTGCACCTAGGGGCCTGGTATTTAATGTATTTAATGGAAAACAGGACGTAATTGCAAATGTGTTGTTTCTTCAAAGAAAATATAAAAAAAAACTCAGTTTTGTTTTTATTAAGAAAATTCCAACAAATGCGATTTTGAAACTTGTCACATTTGCGAGCAGCCAAGGTTCTAACGGTCTGCATATCTGTGCAGTCTTGAGCTCACCAGAGAGAGTACGTATCAAATCCGCAGATGAAGGCTTCTGCAAAACTTTAGCCTTTTATGTCACATACGTAGGTAGCTGCACAGGTATGTTGAAATGATCGCAAAGCGTATTCAATAAACAGATGGCTAAATTTTCTTTTCAAAGTGATTTGTTTTTGGGCCTGACACGTAGCATAAGTTGTAATGGGATACACTCAGGTGTTGGTGGAGTGGGGGACAGAGTGCCCACCATTACTGCAAGCATATTCTTCGTAACTACTTTCAATGCCCTATACTGGCTTAAAATTCTTCACTGTAATGCTGTCAATATCATAACCATATATTGAGGTCAACATCAATGCAAATCAGCATCATAAATAAATTGTTCACTGCATGCCTATTGTATCATAAACAAATTCCTCGCTACAATGCTATCAGTATCGTGAATAATTCTTCCCCCAATGCTATTAGCGTCACAATTAAATCCGTAAATGTAATAATCCCGGTATCATAAATTTCCTTTTGTAACGTTAACAGCATCATACACTTATTATATATTAAACTTATCAGTAGCATCAACTTATTCATTAAAGTTATCAGTATCATAAACAAATTCATCACTAAAGTTCTATTTTTTCAGTGAACTGCAAACAGCACACATCCAAAAAGGATTCACATAAAGGTGGTACAAAAACTGCAGAGCATGAACTGAAATCATTAACAGATTCAACTACTAATGGTGTACCAGTTGGTAAGTGAACAACAGGTGGTTAGCCAATTGGAATATTACATTGAATTAGTAAAGCTGCCTTGTGTTTGAACAACAACATAATTGTTATGCTATGTAAAGATGGTAGAACACAAGATCTTTGAAAAACGATGCAGTGCTGATAGTTGTCATATTCTGGTATTTCATAATTATAAGATAATACTGGTTATCCAATGCATGAGAGGTATTGCGTGTTTCATCAGTTCTATTAAACAGATTCAATGAAATCTTGTCTGCTGCTATCAAATTTTGCAGTCTTTCTCTATTTTCGAATGATCCTTTTCTCCATATTATCTAGTACGGCAAAGGATAGCTGTTATCATGGCCTTACAATATTGTACTATAGGTAACTGATGTGTATCATGTATATAGGAAATATGTATATTTTGTCGTGTGAATTAAGTAACTCACGAATAAAATCAACAACTTTTTATATCTAATTTTGAAATTAGTCCTATTTATAAAAAATGATTTTATAGATTATAAACTCATTGAAATCATGAAAGTTTCCTCTGCTCAAATGGAAACAAAAGTACAGTCAACCCTCTTTATAACGACCATGTTTGTTCCTCTTTGACGTTAACGTGAATTTGATGCTATAAGGAAATGCCAACCAGTACCTGGTTTCCACATCATAATCATTTGATAAAAGAAAATAGTGAACAAATTGATTTAAGTGCTATTATTTCAAATGTATCGATCAGTTCAATTTCATATTGCATCAAAATGCACAAGGCTTCTCCCTTATCAAATGTGACAGACACATGTTCATACAAAAGACCTTGTCCTGATCACCAAATTGGCTGACACATGGTTAAAATTCTGTTATAGTGAATATATTCTAAATAGAAAATGTATGTCTGTTACCAGAACTTACTGTCGGTGTCGTCCAGTTAATATTCTGTTATAAAGAGGGAATTTTATTGGAAGCAGATCTGTTCCCTGCATATTTATGTTGGATATTGAATATTCCGTTATAAAGAGTGACGTTATAAAGATTTTTGACTGTAGTTTGTAATAGTTTTATTTCACTTGTGAAACAAAGCAGTATTTCCATGATATTTTATTAACAGTATAATGTTTAAAAGTAAGAAAGAGGGCAACGATCAGGAATCGGTACAATCAAGTTCCACACCTGACCCAGGATACCAATGGGAAAGTGACAACTTCTCAATTAAACATCACAAACGAGAACCAAGAGGTCAGCCCTTTCCCAGCAGGTGACCACAAGGAATCAATAAACAGACGTTCGAACTTAAATTTTCAATAATATGCATGTATAGGAAAAAAGTAAGGTATGAAACGCTTCAAGAATATGCAAATGTACATAGTGTATCAGTCATGCTTTGTTAAAGTGTATATTTTCACATACAAATGAGCTAACCATTGGCTAAATGATGCATGAACAACATGTTTTAACAACACTTTAGTGATATACAGTATGCTAATGTGCTAATGATATGCCATCTCCTTACGCGAAGGTTTTGTTGGTATTTACCTTTAGACAAACCCTTCACGACACGAGCTCAAAATCTATTATTAGCATAGATTAAATGACCAATGAAAACCCCAGGAAGGATTTTTGCAAAAGTTCCTTCCTACCAATCATATTTACCATAGTGACTTATCGGCATCTTAGATACAATGACTTAAGTCTCCGTAAGTCCAGATAAGCAGATTTTAAATATAAAAATAGTTCTTTTTATTCTATCCTTCAGTTCAAAAATATGTTTTAGGTATTCAAAAGAACCATCTTAATGTGACGGTCCTTTTTGAGCACCTAAAACATATATATGCTTTAATTGTGAAATAAGAAATTTGAATATAAATCAATTACACACTCGTATCTGGACGCCTGGTCTGGTGAATCAACATGTGTCTAATGACATACTCAATAGGAATAATCATTACCTGTGAGGTCAAGGGTTAAGGTAGTAAATCGCAACTCTCGGTAGGGCAAGATGATCATATGCTAGCGATACACTGAACTGAAATGATAATGATATGCTTTAACAATACACTATCGATACCCTAAAACAGTCTTTAAGGTATACACTTGCATATTCTCTTGAACTGTGTATACGTGTTTTTCAATTACTTTGTTTTATAACAAAAAAAATCTGAAATGGTTTTGATGAACACAGCAGAATCCAAATACATGTAATGAACGAAAGCACACAGTTAAATAAATGCTGTGTGCTTTCCCTAATTAAAATATATATGCATGCAGTGAGTATGGTTAAAATGAGATAAAACAATGGGACTGCAGTCTATAATATGTCAAAAACGATTTTGAAAAACAAAATTTTGCTGGAAATGATTAAAGTAACCAAATTGCGTCACAGATGTTAAATTGTACTTTTTATTAAGCAAGTCATGAACAGAATCAATAAAACCAAGTCTGCTGTTTTCTATTATCGTAGTTCTCTATTTCTGTATGATCCATTTTTCAGATTGTTTATCACTGGAAACACAAAAAACATCATCACAATTAAACAATACAAAACTCTTCCCTCCAGTAAAATTGAAAATAGGAAATGCGTAATTTAGATTACAATGTTGAACTCTGAGATACTTTCTTGAACCATAAACTAATTATACGCTGGATTCAGACGTCATCTAGCTAGCAGCTAGGTAAAATAAGAGATACATTAATGATAGGTTTAAAACAATGTCTAACACTGTGTGAAACCATATGCGTTTTTACAGGTTGCGTATATATATAATAGTGTTGCATTGAGCACGCTGTTTCCATATGCTTTAACAATGTGCAAAACTGTGTATTGATAGTGTAGCATTTGCACATTATTTACGTATTGCTTTAAATTCTTTTTGTTTGGGAATTAATAATAGCTTTTTTGTTTTCAGTCAACCAGCCTGAATCATTCGAAAGCAGTGATGAGTCCCAGTCTCGTTTAACATCAGTGACAACACAATGAAACCAAGTAAAAGTAGTGTTGCCTTCAATGGGTAAGTATTAGAAAAGAATATACCTTACATGTTAATTGTAGAAGAGGGGGCGAGTACGTGGTCAATTGACAAACAATGTTAAATGTCAAATGTACCTATTTACTCACTTATTTGCACTTCTTTGTTTTTATGTATTCGTTCTTGCTGTCATGTGACTGTTATTGTTCTTGTGCTGTGTTTGGTTAGTCTGATGTCTGTAATTATGGTATTTACTGGTCAAACTCACTTAATCGTTTTACATTAGATAATCTAACATTATTTTTTAATTTATTGAGGCATATGCTGCCATGCATCTTATCATTTTTCTAGCGAATTTAATGAATTCAATATTAATAATACATGCACTTGAGCACAAATGATATTATGTAAAAGTACTCTGTGTGAAATCTCATGAGTTTGCCATAAGTAAATGCAACGTTGTAAGGAGTTACATTACTTAGTGTTACCTTTCTAATTTGATGAGGTTTTTACACTTCTCAACGTGATATCATATGATAAAGTTTTATGTTTTTTCATCTTTGATTCTGATTTACTCTTTGCCTGATGTGGTGGGAGTGGTCCTTGTTTTGTAATGCATTACTTAGTGTCATTTCTACTTTTGAAATAATTTCGCTGAGGAAGAGAGAGCTGGTTGATTCACTTCGTGCTCTTGCTGCCACAACATAGCTCCTGTTCTGTGTCTCTTCCTCGTGGTGCTGTGTGTTGGTCTGCAGTGTATGATTATAGCATTTCCTTGTCATACAACGTTGCTTTTTTGACAGTAATTGGATTCCAGCTCACAACCACATTGTTGTAATCCATATAAGTACAATTACCAATCCTACTACCTACCAACTGATATACAGTAAACCCCGTGTAAAACAGCCATTCAAAAAAAGTCAAAACAAAGATCTTAATGACAAATGGAAGCTTAATGAAGGTCGAATATATTGCAAAATGCTCCCCTTGGAGCATCTGCAATACTTTTGACCTGCATTAAGCGATAATTGGTCTTGAAAACCCATTTTGGTCTTTTTGAGAGTGGCCATTTTACACAGGGTTTTTACTTTACATGGACAGCCTGCAAAAATGTAGAAAAATACAAAACCTGTGCAGAATTAATAACAAATTATTTGCTATTTCAGATGAATCCAGATATTGAACAGTCCAGATACATTTTGTTGTCAGAATACTGTTCTCAGAATACAGAACAATTGGCCTTTCTAAAATAGGATTCTATAATTGCTCCAAGATCCAATTTCTTTTGGTGTTGAAAATGGCTGACTGAACAGACCATCTGCATTATCAATCAGCATTGTGAGAACCCATATCTTTCTACCATAAAAATAACAGACAACCATTCTATAACCATAGCATGCTTATAGCAATTTATGTAATAGATCTCTTATAAAACAAGATTTTAATTGCTTCATGGTGATTTTGACAGACGCCAACTAAAACAATTATTTCTCCTCTGCTAATAAATTTGTTATAGATCCTGGTGTTATCTGCACGTAAGACAATTCTGTTGTGTCATATCATGATAATCTCACAGAGGATGTTATATTAGACCTTGGACCCAGTATAAACGGACTGGTTACTGAGGCTGAGCTTTCAAAACTGACGAATGTTGAAGTTTAAATAATCATATCTCTATAATTTCTCAGCATATCTGTGGGTTTTCTTCAAAAAGCAACGGCTCAATATACTATTTTTAAGACTGTACTGTTATATTTATTGAAAGTTTATCCGTCTTTATGAAAACCAGCAAGAAACAAATGTACCCTTTTAGCTATTTTCGGCTCTTTAAGCCAAAACTCGACAGAAATCAACCTAAAAAGATGATAAAACTTAAATTGTATTTAGTGTTATTGTTTTCAACTTTGCATACAGAGCTGTAGTACTTTGAAAAAGCTCTAAAATGAAGCCTCGACAACATATCTTTGCATTTCCTTTAGTGACCAGTCCGTTTATACTGGGTCTGAGATTAAACTGATTAAAACATTAGACTTAAAGGAAGTCTAATGTTTATGCATCTTTATGTAATAAACTGGTCAAAATAAGTTAAGCCCCATGTCACTTTTTTCCATAGCCATGTTGTTGTTGTTGTTTCGTAGAGCTCTGCCGCTGACTTATCGGCGCACCCGGATAAACCGGTAAAAGGGGTAATTGATAAAAATGTTCTAAACACTAAATGTCACCAACACCAATGTACAACATAACACAGTGAGTAATCAATTGGATAAGTCTTCCAACACCACAAGAAGTTCTATGTACAAGAATGAGCTTTTTCAGTTTTAAAAGTCTCAAACACCTTCACCGGAAGTTCTATGTACAAAGTGAGCTATTACAGTTAATTTTGTGGGTTTTGAGATTGGATTGATTTGCACAGCTGCTTATGCGAGGGCCAATCTGATCTCTGGCAGTCTTTGCTACAGTAGCTGGAGCTTTTACAGCCTGTACAGCGACGTAAAGCTGTCAAACTTCCTTTTTTCAAACAACGTGTACACACAATTTCCGAATCATAACATTTATCCACTGAAATACTAGAATGCTCAACTGCAACCTCTGCAGACAGTTTATTTAAATCCGATTGAACTTGGGCTGTGAAAAGTGTGTTGACAACGTCCCCTTCAATGGTTAAATATCTGGAAGACTGAGAAACATCAGATGTACGATCCAAGCAGGCGAAGTTCTCTGACTCTGACTGGCTGACCACAGAAAATTGTGGACTGGCTACCGTCTCTGTTTCTTGCAGCTGGTATGACTTAAAATCATCAGATGTACGATCCAAGCAGCTGGAGTTCTCTGACTCTGACTGGCTGACCACGGAGGACTGTGGGCTGGATTCCTTCTGTGCTAATAGTCGGTAGTGCAAAGCGAGGTTCTCAGCTCTAAGCTGTCTAGGTATTCGCATACGTTTCCAGAACTCTCTTCGCCTGGCATGATCCCTTGCCACTTGAGCTGGGGATTTCTTCTTTGGCTTCGGTTGTGCTAGTTGGACATCGGAAGAATCTTCACGTTTCTTATCCGTATGTTGACTTGCCACTCGAGCTGAAGATTTCTTCTTTGGCTTCTGTTGTGCTAACCGAACATTGGAAGAATCTTTAAGTTTCTTATCCGTATGATGACTTGCAGATCTAGAAGCATGTGAAGATTTGTTCCTTCTACGCTTTCGCCTTTATTTGGTAGCTTGTCGTCGGAAGAAAGTTCTCTCTGATCCTGATGAGTTGCTGTTCCTCGAGCGGAAGCGCAGTTCTTCAATGGCGTCGATCCATTCTTGGCGGGAAATTTGGTGATGAGAGAAAAATAATTCCTCTTACGTATAATTTTATACGAATTGTGCTTTTTCCCTCTCTCAAGAATGCAGATGACTTCTAAAAGGTCATCTGGCATAAAATGATGTTTAATTCCCAAAGTTTATTTGTTTATTTAAAAAATATCGAAGGTAGTAGAAAATTTTAACTCCAGCCAAGTAAGACAACAACATCTTAGGTGTAATTACACAAAATTTCAATTGAAAATACCGATTTTCTTTGTGTATGTGCTAAATTTTCAGAGTATCCAAATTATTGCCAATTGTACTATAGGAATGATAGGAAACAAAATGGCACATTTACTGGAATGTGTGGAGTTCTATGAAAAATATATCAATAAAAGTGAAATCTGACACACATTGAAAGGAAACATTGCTGCTAATTGGCTGAAAATTTTATAGAAACATCTTAATTCAGTAAAATGTTATGATAAATCAAACATGAATGTATTTACATTAAGTCCTTGGGAAAACTTCTGATGGGGCTTAATTTATTTTGACCAGTTTTGTGGTGCTCTTAATTGACCAGTCCCAGGGTGTGAGTGCAATTGCTAAAACCTTCCATGATCTGTGATACATGAATATATATATTTTTTTTCAAATAAAGAATGTACCTTTAAATGGAATGTTGGAATAAAAGGGACTTTGGTTGGTGTCTACTAATCAGATTTTGGCTCAAAGTTTCATTTCATTATAGTCATACATATATTGAAGCATTTACCATACCAATGGACCAGGATCTGACGGTAGGATATAAGATTAGTGCCAGTTCCTTAAATTTTGAATAACAATACCTAAATGTTACTTGAAATAAAAAGGGGGTTTAGCTAATATTGAAATTCAATACAAATGCTAAAGGGTCGACTTTCTGATAATTACTCATGTAATTGTTATTCTTACATTCGAATTTTAAAGGTGAATTCAGTATAGAAAAAAATCAGATTTACCATATTTAACCATCTTTGATAGGTTTTTTTTATATTCTATTTCATATTTATATGTTTTGTTATTAAATTTCATATTTATATGTTTGTTATTCATCTTTGAAAAAATGAAGCTATATAATATGAGCTGTGGCATGAGATTTCCAACAAGGTGTGTTTGTGCAACCAGCAAAGCCTCAGATCAGCCTGCGCATACGCGCAGTCTGATCAGAGATTTGCTAGTCGCTGGAATATTCTATGAGTGTTAAGCTACTGACTGAACACCATTTGGAGTTTCTAAGCTTAAAAGGAAGCAACACAACTTGTCGGAGTCTACACTTGTCAAAATGGCACATCTTTGGAAATCACATGTCGCGGCTAATATGGGAGTGGTTACTGTCATAATGAAAGCAAGAAAGGCGGCGAAGATCAGGAATCGATACAATCAAATATCACGCCTGACCCAGGATACCACATGGAATAGTAAAAAAAACCAATTAAACATCACAAACAAAAGCCAAGAGGTCAGCCCTTTCCCAGCAGGTGACACATTCGTATGAACAGTGCATGTGTTACAGCTGCCACTGTTTATTAAACGTTCACGACAAGGTGTCAGTATTACAAACAGAAAGCGAGTTACACTATGACCAGGAAATGTCACATTCACAGACCGCAGACCAACACATGGTACCATGAGGAAATCATAGACAGACACATGACAACAAGAACACAATTACAGAAAAAAACAACCAGATCTCTCTTCATCAGAAGCCAGCTTATCTGGATCTACAGTTTTTTCAAAAAGAATAAATCTAGCTGTGTCCTTTCTAGTTTTTTTAATAATCATGATGGGGAATAGAGGGCTGGTGGCTTTACTTT
Organism: Loripinus fragilis; assembly: GCA_964019695.1. Taxonomy (NCBI): domain Eukaryota; kingdom Metazoa; phylum Mollusca; class Bivalvia; order Lucinida; family Lucinidae; genus Loripinus; species Loripinus fragilis. The sequence goes on from OZ026531.1 coordinate 22,454,099, forward strand.
GCTTGTCTTCCTAGTGTCTTGAATTGTTATATGGCTCTTCCTCATGGTGACGTGGGTTGGTCTGCAGTGTGTGATTGTGTTTTTTCCTGATCATACTTGATTACTTTTTTTCAACAGGAGAAAGGTTAATGGTTAGTATAAACAAGACAACAAGATTTTATGTAAATAACATTTAATACATTTCTAACTGGCATCAATGGCCTAAATGCGTAGGAAACATCACAATTTTGATATTATGTAGCATATATAAATTTTCTCTACGAAATTAAAAATAAAAGTTTTCACACTACAAAAATACTATATATTTATCACCCTGAATTAAAATATAAAACTTAAAAAGAAAGCTACAAAATCATATCACACATTATTATAAATAGAACACAGAGGAGGAAAAGGCATTTTGAGGAATGAAGGCTTTGTTGAGCTCTATGTTCAAGAATAATCCATACCAAATATTTTGAGCGTAAAATTGCTATTATTTTCGTATGCATTGGTTTAAACATGTTTTGAGTACCCACAACATACGTTTTGATTGAGAATAAAAATAGTTTTCAAGCAACGCTCTTATCTAAAGGCCTTGCCCGAGGTTATAAAACTTTTTTCATGCTCGACTCAACTGAGCATGAAATTTCAACTGCCCAATAAAACTAATATACCAAAAAGTGAATAAGTTCCTTGCTTTAAGTCTCTTTATCCTGCTAGTAATTGTTAAAATGCCAACATATTTTGGCAATTTATCATTTATAAGCAGAATAAATTCCATGCCCAGTTTAATTGAGCATGAAAAAAATATATAATCCTCGGCCTAGATCATAATTGCTTTATCATGTTTAGTGGAAACAACAATAGATATAAACTGGATCTGATATTTCGGCCTTGACGCTAGAATATAGCGTAGGGTAAGGCTCCATTTAGCCTGCTAAGAGATTGAGACTAGCTAGAATATTGCAATTTCACAAATAGCAAGCTTAGCTATTTTACTTTCCAGAATATGAAACGTAGAGATGTTGCTCAGACTGTGCAGATGTGTAGAATGATTTACACCTTAACTGTTCACATGCAACAAATTGAAAATATGCAGTTTCTTACAATGAGGCACATTGTACCGAGTACATGTTGTCGAAACTCTGGTTTGTTATTTTAAACCATAAACCCTTTATGTCTTAATAAATTCTTCCTTCTGGTTTGCAACAATATGCTTGGGATGGTCCATTATATATACTGAGGGGTCACAGGCTATAATTTCCACAAAAAAATATTTCTTTCACTGAAGATTAGTTTTGTCATAGCAAACAGTGTAAACCCTAATGAAATGCAGCATTGTGCAGCATTTCATCTGTGTCTTCACTGTTTGCCAAAGACGCATTTTGGAGTCAGTAGTAATTTTTTATAGTTGACTCCTAGTTGAATGGTACTGTATATAAAGGGTTAAAGCATTTTTTACCCTTAATGCGCCAATTGCAACAAAAGTCTTCTGCTTTTCTTGTCTGCTGAATGTTTAAGAAGCCTCTATGGCAAACAGTGTGGACCCAAATCAGACTGCTCCTATAGGAGCAGTCTGTTCTGGGTCCACATGGTTTGCTTCTATACTTAATGTGTCGGTAATAGACATTTTTTGCAGCAGACGACTTCAGCAGACGACATTTTCAGATGCATTTTTTTCTTGGCCCTTTAAGGGTTAAGATGTTGACTGAATCATAAGTGTAACCCAGAAAACTGACACTACAAAAGCATCAATTGTATATTTTACATTATAGCAATTAACAAAGGCCAGATACAGTCTTCAGTTGTGCTTTATGTAATATGGGCAATAAAGCACGAAAACTTGTTTTGTTGTGTCTAATGAGAAAAAGTTTAGACCGGTCTGAGCATGAAGGCAGTCTTCTAACAACCACTGCTTTTCACTTTCTATAACTGAAAAACAAAGAATGTGATAAGACTGGCTTGATGTTCATTGATAGCTAAGCATGCAGCCACAGGTTTAGGGAAACAAACATTTTGAGCGTAAAATAGTAAATATTTCCTTACCCATCCATTTTAACATATGTTTTGGGTGCTCAAAAGAACTGTCTCAATGAGACGGTTCTTTTGAGTACCCAAAACATATGTTTTGGTTTAGAAATAAGAAAAATATATTTTTGGTACACACTCTTGTTTAAAGACCTGATGCAACATTCAATTTTTCAAACCTCTGGCTATCATTTGTAGCCTAGTATCTCAGTTTCAGTGTTACCACCTTGAAAATATAAAAGACAAGTATTAAGGCAACCCAATTTGTCAGCTAATTATATTATCAATTCTTGAACGCACATCATTGTAAGACCTTTTCCCCACAATGTGTCTATTTTTGTATCACAGCAAACATTTTCTTCAACCCAGCCCAATATATGCATAAGACAAAACAAGTTCGATCCCGGCCCTGTCTCATACTTTTGTGGAGATTGATCATGAAATAATTTCTATGGTCATTCTCCTTCCTTCCGCTGAATGAATCATTCAAGAAGGGTTGTTGTCAGTTATGAGCGGAAGTATGTGCACAAAGTACTGGTCAACAGCTTGTTCAAGCCTGCCCAGGAAAAAAGTGTGGTTAGGTTAATTGACCGTCCCATAATGACCATAGCTGTTGATTGCGACATAAAGCAACAAAACAAACAAACAAAACTTACATTAATACTCCAGTGGCCTTAACATATAAATATAGGTCACTAAGGTATATTTTGTTTTTATAATCCTGTATTCTTGAGAACTGCTGATCTATACTGACTGTAAATACAGTCAAATCTCCTTAAATTCCAATTCTTTGGGACTAGAAGTTAATTTTGAAGTATCAGATTTTTCGAATTATAGAGGTAGACATATACACATTATTATAATAGTAACTTGATCTGGTGTACTGTATCACGTCGAGTGGATGAAGTCATGCCATAGGATGACCAAAGACGCCAAGCATCAAGTGTGATCCAATGCTATGGTCTCAACCACGAGACGTGATACTGTACGCCAGATCAAGTTACTTTTATAATAATATATTTATTATAAACCTTTCTTTTGACATTATTTTGATTTTATAATATCCAGAAAAATTGCGGGACCATTTGCAATTACATTTTGTCACATCATATAATATGATGTTACGTCATCGTATTTTCTGTCGCTGGTTCCATGCTTGAAATTTACTTTACATAACGTCACGGCAAAAGCAGGTAACCCATGTTAGCCTCGTTTTAAAGGATAGTGATATGGATTCAGAAAATGTCAGTTTGTTGATCCGATGGTTAGAAAACAGAGAGTTCTTAAGTCGTATCATTTATAGGTATATAATAAAAAAACATATATAACCCCCAAAATTATTATTATCAGTATTTTCTTATCAAACATATGTTTTTGGTGTAAGGTCTCTGGGAAATGTATGTTTTTGGTGCATGAAAGAAACATTTCTTTCACGCATCCAAAACATGTTTTATTGACAGTTATTAAAATAATTCATAAATAGGCCCTATTTTCTGAATCCAGTGTGCCTCAAATTCATTTCGAATAAGCAAGTATTTCCAAAAATAGGAGTTTTAATTTTCAAGGTTTTACTAATTACTGGAGCATGCAAGTGAATTATATAAAAATCGGAGAGGAGGGTAGTACACAAATATATACAGCATAAATAGGGTTAAGGGGTTGCTAGAAAATTTCAAATACACTCAATATTAAGTGATGTTAGAAAACACCAAATACACTCAATATTAAGTGGGTGCTAGAAAATTTCAAACACACTCAAATGTAAAATATACTATTGCCATAAAGTTAAGCATAATTTTTTTACAATCCCGAATTTTGAAGTAATGAAAAATAATTTTAGTTTTGGGTTTTATTCGACATGTACACATGTATTTTGGCTACCAACTTTGCATAAGTTTGATTAGTTTCATTCACTACTGTCCATGAATGGGAAGCATATGACACAGTACTGTCCAGGAGTTGATATGCAAAAATGATATTTTTTTGCTGTTGAGTCATAAAGTAGCCTTAAAACGCTTGAGTTGGATAAATCTTAAAGAAGAAAGATGACAGACTGTGTAAAATTGCCATTAGGAACGCTGGTATGAAACAAGATGGCATTGCAAGGGCATTAAACGTGTCCCAGAGTGTTGTAAGCAGACCTTTGAAAGAACATAGAGAGAGTGGCAGTATTAGAAAAAGGAAATGGTCTACATTGATTCTTGAGAGCACTGAATTGTTACTGAAGCATTATGGTACGTGGTGCATTATCTGACGACCACCTGATACAGTTAAAGGTGGTTATTGGGACTTTGAACGCTCAAAAGTACCAGGACAAAATCCTGGAATCTGGTGTTAGGCCACCCTTGGACTTGCTAGATGGACGGAACGAGGTACTCCAAGATGACGTCGCAAGACCTTACTGTACTCGCATCATCGAGGGATACAAAAATCAACAGAACATTGCTAGTTTTCCACGACCGAGCTTGTTGCCGGACTTAGACCCTATCGAACACATGTGAGACAAGCTCGGCTGACGTGTTTGAAACCGGGAACCAGCCGTATCAAACCCATTGTGAATTTTGCTAGACTCTACTGCAGGAGTGGGACAGGATTTCATGTCTTGAACGCATTTACCCACTGAATTTAATGATGAAAATGTGTCAAGTTGTAATTCGACAGTGTGAAGGCTATACACAACATAAACCGGAAGCAGTGGATTATTGTGAGCCATTTCATGACTTTTTGCATCAGATTCTGAAAGTGTATGCTCCTAGAAGAAAGTTTTGAAAAAATTTCAATTATCGCGGCCTTATGGTAACAGTTTTGGTGACTCTTGGCCTCTTTGCTGTTTTCATTGAATTTTGTAAAATTTATGGGTAATTTTTGTAAGGTGTTTGCAGCCTATAAACACGCCAGAGATTCTATGGCTTTTCTTTATCAAATTGCTGGTATTCTGCTTTCGTTGACTACCACAATAATTTTTTGGTATCTCTCAAATGTTTCCGTTCTTACCGTTTCCAAAACCTAAGTAGTGTTATCAAATGCAATATGCTTAACTTTATGGCAATAGTATACATAATACAATGTTCAAATTACATTGTCTGAATAAAAATAAATAAGATGATTTTTATAGCTTACCCAGCAAGACTCTAACAATTACATATTTTTACATGTATCTATGATTGTCAGAAAATTATGAAAGCCTCTTGTATAGTTCTTGTGTTGCCATGAGTATTCATACATTAAATGCTCTTGAAGGTTTGGTTCCTAAAATGAGTATTCATACATCAAATGCTCTTGAAGGTTAGGTTCCTAATATGAGTATTCACACATTAAAATGCTCTTGGAAGGCTTGGTTCCTAAAATAAGTATTCACCCATTAAAATACTCTTGGAAGTTTGGTTCCTAAAATTAGTATTCACACATTCAAATACTCTTGGAGGTTTGGTTCCTAAAATGAGAATTCATACATCAAATGCTCTTGAAGGTTTGGTTCCTAATATGAGTATTCACACAATAAAATGCTCTTGAAGATTTGGTTACTAAGCTGAGTATACACACATTAAAATGCTCTTAAAGGTTTGGTTCCTTAAATGAGTATTTACACATCAAAATGATCTTGAAGTTGAAGGTTTGGTTCCTAAGCTGAGTATTCACAAATTAAAATGCTCTCAAAGGTTTTTTTCCTAATCTGAGTATTAACAAATTAAAATGCTCTCAAAAGTTTGGTTCCTAATCTGAGTATTAAAACATTACAATGCTCTTGAAGGTTTGGTTCCTAAAATGAGTGTTCACACATTGAGTTAAGTTCCTAAAATGAGTATTCACACATTAAAATGCTCTAAAGGTTTTGGTTACTAAACTGAGTCTTCACATATCAAAATGCTCTTAAAGGTTTGGTCCCTAAAATGAGTATTCACACGTCAAAATGCTCTTAAAGGTTTGGTTTCTAAGATGAGTATTCACATGTTAAAATGTACTTGAAGGTTTGGTGCCTAAAATGAGTATTCACATGTTAAAATGCACTTGAAGGCTTGCTTCCTAAAATGAGTAATCACACATTAAAATGTTATTGAAGGTTTGGTTCTTATAATGAGTATTCACACATTAAAATGCTCTTGAAAGCTTGGTACCTAAAATGTGTATTAATCCACACAGTGTATCATATTTCTGTTATCAAGTGTTTAGCTAAAATGTAATCAATTGGGATGAACATTATCACATTAAGCTAATAATAATACCCTATTCATAGAATTATGAGTATTTACATACTAAATTGGCCTTGGCGTGACAAAACCTGTCTGTGGGGTTTCCGACAAAGGGAGACTCATACCAGTCTCCTCAGCTACAGAGACTAGCTAGAATAGTAAAATTTGACTTGTAGCAAGTTTAGATATATTACTTTACAAAAATTATTAACAAAGGTGCAGGCTGGTCTGCACTTTTGTTGTTTGCAAATCCTGAAGACAGGTTTTCTTTCGTCGAGGCCTAAATATCAAAGTAATCTGGATGGACTTAGAAAAAATATTTTCATATATACATGTATAAGAAAACTGGACGGACAAGAATATAAGAGAACTATACAGACAAGAAAATTATAAGTTCATTTTATAATCCAGACCATAACAGTGACAATCAAATAGCTCCTTTACCTTTTATATTTTAATGGATTTTCCCATATTGATTGATCCTATATGGATGGGATTGTCCAATATATATTTTAACGAGTCTCAGTTTGGAATTTCCAAACTAAAATGTTTTATGTCCCTGAAGATTATTCTTAACTGAACAAACTGTACAGACCCTGATGAAATGCTGCTTTTTGCAGCATTTCATCTGGTCTTCACTGTTTGCCAAAGTATGTGTTTAGGAGTCTTCAGTATACAAAGAGTTAACATCAACATACTTCATCTGATTTTTTTCAAATCAACTATTTCAAAAAAATCTTTCAGGAATACAATCAGAGTGTCAAACAGTTTGGATTCAGATCAGGCCTGACATTTTGCAAACGTTATCAGCAGAGTAGGCAAATAGTTAAGGAAAGGAAAGTTCCAAGCAATTTGGTTCTGGCAGAAAGCAGAATATCACTTAAGCCGGTACTAGGAGGCATGAGAGTTGTTGCGCTTTCGATTAATTTTCATGAACAAACTCAATCAATGAAGTTTTTAAATTTTGTTGATTCTCTATTTCTGGATGATCCTTTTTTCCCAATTATTTGTACTGAAAATTTGCAGTGTATATGGAATAAAAAACAATTGATAAACAAAAAAATGTATACATGTCTAACAAAAACTATATAAAGTAAATATAAAATTTTAAAAAACAATAAAAAAAAATGATTATCATCGATATTATTCCTATTAAAAATAACATAGCCCACTTAATATAAACTATAATTAGATACTTTCATTGTAAATTTCTGTTTGTAAAGCAATTATGTAATCTCTTTGATTTTTTCTTCCAGAATATAAAATAAATAAAACATTTCTGACAGAGAATATTATGCACATATTTGATCAATACATTGTATTATGCTAAATAGCAAAATTATCTAAAAACACATTCATTTATTTGCATAAGTTTGAAAAATGAGCCGTGACATGAGATTTCAAACAATGTATTATGTGGGACCAGCAAAGCCTCAGATCAGCCTGTGTATATGCGCAGTCTGATCAGAGCCTTTGCTAGTCGCTTGAATAGTCTATGAGTGTTAAGCTACTGACTGAACATCATTTGGAGTGTCTAAGCTTAAAAGGAGGCTGCACAGGCTTGTCTTAGTCGACACATGTCAAAATGCCACATCGTTGGAAATCACATGTCGCGGCTCAAATAATCAGAGCAACCTATACTCTACAAGGGATACAACTGCAGGAAATGAACAAAAGATATACATGCAGCAGCTCTCACGTAAACTGTGTAATTTTGCACACATTGCTAGTATGACTTGTCAAGTCCATGTACCAAGAAGTGAGAAGCAGGCTGAGAGTTGGAGATAAGTAGAGCTTGGAGAATGAATGGGGCATACATGCGTGAATCCAGAGGGAGACAGGGGGTCTTCCCCCACCACATCCCAGGAAAATTACAAGTTTTATAGGTTTCCAAATGAATTAGCAATTGGACCCCCACCCCCTGGAAAAGTTGGACCCCCCTCCCCCAAATTAAAATTTTCATTGGACACTCTCTGTAAAATACGCTGAGGACTAAAAAAACATTGTGTTAACTTTTTCCGTCGGGCCTGCACCCCCTGATGAAAATTCCTGGACCCACGCATGGAATACGTCTTCATCAGTTTGCAGTGTTTTTCCCAATATCCTAATCCTGCCACGATGTTGTTTTTTCGTCCCAAAATGTCTGCTTTTTATTCTGCTGCATATATTCCAGTGCACAACAGACTAGATTTGGGCCTCACCGCAAGAAAACCTGTCTTCGGGGGTTTGCGAACAACACAGGAGCAGACCAGCCCGTGCATTCACTGGTTTAAATCTCACTTTGTTGGAAACCCCGAAGACAGTGTTTGTCGTGACCAGGCCCATTTATTCATGGAAGCAATCAATAGTAGGATGGAGCCCAGCACTGACTGTATCACCCAAACACACAGCATAGAGGTGGCTAGATAGAAGAGACCCAGCATGCCAATGAAAACATAGGAAGAAGTGAGGGAGGAATGACACAGTTAATGCCACAGACCCAAATGGCTGCTAAGATGGAAGAGGCCTTAGAGGAAACTAAGTCAAACAGTCTCCAACCTTGAGGGAGAATTAATTCTGTATATTAACAAAACTTAGATGATGATGATTTCATATTTTGTACATTTCCTGCATAATAAATTACATGTATACAACAACTAAATAAAATATTTATATTAAAACTAAAAAGAAAACAATAACAAATTAAAATGGAATATAACATTTTGATTAACAGTGAAACGTACAGTATATATAAAAAGGAACTTTTCTATGTGTTTATGCATCTATCAATTTTAAACCCTGATGGGAAGAGATGGCAAAATTCTCCAAGGGAATTAAAAAATATAGGAAACTTGATGTCCAAAATTCTCTTGGATAGGCTATAAATTCTGTTGTTTTAAAACTTGTTTTAGAATGCCCACTAATGTATTTAGTAACTTTCATGGATTGGAGTGTCTCTGTCTATCTATTTCCCAGGGCATCCCAGTCGCACCACCACTCAGGGCTTAAGTATGCAAAACATGCGTAATAAATCTACTTAATTGGTTCTATAAATGCAAAATTGACCAAAAATAGTTTACATTTTCACAAACATATGAGCCACATGCACATTGCAAGGAAAAATAGCCTTTGGGGTTAGTGACATTGTTAACATGTATCTGCCCTGCTGCAAAGACCAGCAAGAGACCTTATAATTTTGAATCTAACTTATATTTGGGGGGATTTTTATTTGGTGCTATTGGTAGTAAATTCAAACAATTGCCAAAATATGAAATACAGTTTCAGATTGGTTTAGACAATAAGCAATACCTTAGTATGCTGGTGTCAACTTTTGAAAAGTAGGCTTTACTTTTACATACTGGAAACCATGTCTTAAAAGAGGTTACCATTGATCGGATATTCTTTCATTTAAAAGTAGATTGCTGTTAACATATATTGTTTGTTTGTGCTGAGGTTTTACATTGTAGTCAACAGTTTTCAGTCATGTCAGGACATTTTCCTGTCTACCTGGGTTGAACCAGTACTAAACAGAGGTCTTGCTTATGGACACAACACTGTGACTACAATGAGTCTTGAATAAGCAACCCTTTGATCCAAAGTCTAACACTCTACCACTGAATCACTGTTCTCTTCAAACAACTAGCTATGTTTGATAGACATGGTTTTTCAATATCATAGTCTAGGCAGCTTAGTTTCAGCCTTACTTAATAACAACCCCAAAGTCAGTTTTCTCCAAATGTGACTCGTGTGAAATACTTCTTTGTATATATTTGGCCTTATGATAACAAGGCAAATTTGACGAATTTATATCCCCTGGCGAAGGGTTATTTGAGAGAAACATGATGTAAATCATAAAACATAAATCCCATTTATCTAACCCGTAGTTCACCTACAGTATCATTCAGATCACAACAAACGCCTGTCAAGTATGTTTTAGTGCTTAATTCAATAAAAAATATACTTACATCTGCACAATTTCAACATCTGACCTTTAAACCCAACCTCAGAGGACAAGATTGTGTGTATATTCAAAGTGTTACCATGCATGCAGGTCTTCACTTCTTCCACTTTACTTTGATATGCAACATGACCACTTTTAGAAAAGAACAAAAAATGACCTTTTGACCCCACCCCAGGAATCCTTGGTGTGTGTAATGACAGCATACTTGCTTTCATAGTGCTCTGTGCTCAATTCCCTTTAATTTGATATGCAACATGATTACTTTCAGTAAAAGATATAGTTTGACCTTTTGACCCCACCCCCTGGGTCAAGGGTGTGTCTGTGGGCAAAATATTTGCTTATATGTTGCTGCCAGCGTCGCCAGCTTTAATTTGATATGCAACATGACTACTTTCAGAAAAATATATAGTTTGACCTTTTGACCCCATCCCCTGGGTCGAGGGTGTGTCTGTGGACAAAATATTTGCTACCATGCTGCTGCCAGCGTCGTCAGCTTTAATTTGATATGCAACATGACCATATTCTGAAAAAGTTTAATTTTGGCCTCGGCCCCACCTCCTAAGTCCACCAAAGGGGCTCGGAATCAGGCCTTCAAACTGAAACAACGTTTGATATGTTTCATATCTACTGCTGCTCTGCCTGCATGCACGATTTCAGCGAAAAATATAAATAAGTGCCTTAGTTATTGCGAAATTTAAATATTTGACCTTTGACCCCTTAGGTGGGGTCAAAGGGGGTGGGGTAAAACTTTGACACTGCCATTCTTGTCTACAGGCACTTGGCAATCATGGTCTATAGCAAGAAGTTGTTAAATATAATAGATTTGATGAAATGTGAAGATCATCACACAAAAAAGCCAATATAGGTTTTGCCTTATAATTGCCTTTACTTAAACAAGGGCAATAACTCAAGTGTTAAGGGGTCGATTTTGACCAAACTTATAGAATATCAAGAGTCCATGGTACTTATCATTTGTACCAAGAATGAATTAAATCTGGCCAATAGGTACTGAGATATGGTTCCGGACGGACAAAAAGTGCGGACGGACGGACGGAATGGACAGACGCACGGATGACGCCAAAACTATATCCCTCCGACTTCGTCGGGGGATAAAAAAAACTAAATTAGAAAGCAATTACTTTATATCACAGTATTTTATATATTCATACTTTTAATATTTATACAATTAGCTTTTTAATGGAAAGTACTTTTTATATATTTCATACCACAGCTATCTAGTAAAAAATTCTTCTGTATATATTTGGCATCAATTTAAGGAAATATATTTAAATTCACACGTTTTTCTTTGCATCATTTTCCCAGTGTGGTCCTTAAAACATATAAAATATATGTTGAATCTTTGTCTATAACTGAAACACATCCATTAAAACAATTTAATACTTTTAACTCCAAAAATAACATAACATACATAACAAGTTATCTACATAAACCATCAATACTTGTGTTTGATTCTGATTTGGATTTTAATAGCTACAAAAAGAACGTATGTGCTAACCATAGTATGACATATAAATGTTTAACAGTTTGTCTATGCAAATACATAAATAAGATTGTTTAAATGCATTGTTTGATTTTGAAGCTACTACAAAAAGTAATACCTGGGCTCACAATACATACTACTAGTACATAGAAAATGTTCTAAACTCATGATGGCTAGAATTCATTAAACACTTGTTGGAATACAAGCTGGGAAGACCCAGATCAGACTGCTTCTTCAGATCTGGGTTTGCACTGTTTGTCTTGGCCTATTTGGCAGATTTCTTTTATTTTACTGTAAAAAGGTACTCAGAATTAAGCCCTGCTTGAGATTGGCTTGTGGTCTAATGGCTGAATAGCATTTCTGCTGTTTGGTTGTCATGGTAACAGAACCATATAATCATTGGAATAACAAACTGGGAAGACTCAGTTCAGACTGCTTCTTCAGATCTGGGTCTGCTCTGTTTGTCTAGGCCTTTTTAGCAGGCAACTAGTGTTCAAAATTTTAGATTATCCAATAAACACGGACTGGTCACTTACATACAGGTAAATGTATATATTGGAAATACATTGTCGTGACTAAACGGTGGCTGAGCTTTCAAAACTGACTTATGTTGAAGATCAAATATTCATATCTCCATTATTTCTCTGCATATCTTTGAACTTTCTTCAAAAAGCAATGGTTCAATATACTATTTTTAAGACTGTATTGTTAAATTTATTGAAAGTTTATCTGTCTTTATGAACATCAGCAAGAAACCTAGGTACCCTTTTTAGCTATTTTCAGCACCTTTAGCCGAAAATCATCAGAAATCAACATAAAAAGATGAGAAAACTTCAATTTGTTTTACTGTAACTCATGATATTACAGCTTCGCATTTCGGGAGTAACCTCTTATAACCTCATGTCTATTTAGAATAAATTTTATTGGCTGTAGTACTTTGAAATAGCGCTAGAATAAAGCCTCAACAGCATAACTTTGTATTTCCATCAGTGACCAGTCCGTTTATACTGGGTCTGCGTTTAGTATGCAAATTTCTTTTATTTTACTGTAAAAAGGTACTTAGAATTATGCCCTGCTTGAGCTTGGCTTGTGGTCCAATGGCTGAATAGCATTTCTACTGCTGCCTGGTCTTCGTGGTAATGGCACCATATAATCATCAGTATCTGAAGGTGCTGGTCTTCTACTGCTCGCTGGCCTCTCTCCTCCACCAATGGGTCTTTTGTCCTCATCCTGAGCTAGGGTACGATCCTGCAGTAAAAGATGAAAAAATTGCTTGAAGACTGCCCAAATCTTAATTCACCCATGATTTTATTAGCCAGGCCTCGAGGTTATAAAACTTTTTTCATGCTCAACTCAACTGAGCATGAAATTTTATCTGCTCATAGAAACTAAAATGCTGAAAAAATAAAGACTTTTCTTGCTTTCAAAGTAAGAAAGGCAGCAAAGATCAGGAATCAATACAATCAAGTACCACACCTGACCCAGGATACCACATGGGAAAGTGACAAAAACACAATTAAACTATCAAATGCTGTATCTATAATGCTCATAAATGTTAAAATGCCAACAAATGTTGGCATTTTAACATTTATGAGCATGATAAATTTTGTGCTCTGCTGAGTTGAGTATGGAAAAAGTTTATAACCTCGGGGCCTGATGTCTTTATTCCTGGACATAGGCACTTAACAGTGCAGACCAAGACCAGTGTCACAGCACCAAAGGCAAGAAAAACAACACCATTGGCTAGAATTTTTTTCAACAGCACCACAAGTAGCAATATATGTAGTCAGGGACCAAAAGTAATTCCACAAAATCAGAAATTTTAATGTATTTTTGTATTTATAAGAAAATCTACTTTGTTTCTTCTGGCCAACATACACTAGTGTTTGCTTAACCATTTGAAAGTAACATGAATAAGGCAATATTCTTTAATTCTTTTTATCAAATTTGATCCATGTATTTTATAGCTACAGAACTTAAGTTATGCAAGATTTTCTGGATATATTTTGCGCAATTGACATCAACGAAAAAGTAACATTTCAAAGTTTTGGTAAAAGTTTAAACTATTGTTTATGGAAACTGAAAAATTAAAACCTCATCTAAGTTGCATACTTTATGCATTTATTGTTCAACTTAAATTTACAAGTGCAAATGAATGGTAATTAAATCTTGATGTCACCCAAAATATATGCAGTTATTTAAACATGAGATTGCATAAGAGTCTATAGGAAATTAATTTTGTAGATTTACTTTTGGTTCTTCAGTGTACCAATGGCCGGAAAAAAGACATTTTGAAAAGATCAGTATAAAACTGTAGCAAGAGTTGAGCACACAATTTAAGGTACCCCATGTCTAAGCCAGAAGGACATCCAGAAGTTTGACACTATCGAAGTAGGGAATTATGGAAGTAGGGAAAGCCAAAAAATATGACCCCTCGCTTTTCTTCAAACAAGCTGGGGACAAAATCAGAGACTTTCAAACCCTAATGTGTATATACTGTACACATTTTAATGCCTTTGAATTTTTTTTTTAATAAAATGGCCAAATCTTGGATTGTTGTTCATCACACACATTTTGTTCAGCATGTGTAAATAAAAGTAACCATTTGTTTTCTGATGATCAACAATTTGAAAAGCATGACCCATATCAATCACCGGTACTGTAAAACATTAAATATTACTTATGTAAATTCAAAATTTTGAGATTTTAAAAGAATGCTTATCGGTATAATCTAATTTTGGCAGTTTCTTTATATTTGAGGACCTTGAAATTGTGTTTCCTTTTCTCATAGAAGCTACTCTAAATGGTAAGAATTTGCTCCCCTCTGGGAGCAAAGTCTTTCCTTCAAGAGTAGTACCTTCCAATATAGAGTTTACTCCACGAGGAAACAGCCATTAGGGTTCTAAAGTTGCCATTTTATTGACACAGATAACAACATAGCATTGATAGGTATCCATCTGTTGCATTTTGTGTAACTATCCTCAAAACTGTATTTCAGTCTTTATTTTTCGGCAATTTTCATTTTTATCGCAAATACAGTAAAACCTTGTAAAACAGCCACTCAGAAATAGACAAAGCAAAGATGTTAATGACAAATGGTACATGTAGCTTAATGAAGGTCTAAACTATTGCAGAATGCTCCAAGGGGAAAACCAATTTGTGGTCTTTTAGAGAGTGGCTATTTTACACAGGTTTTACAGTATAGCCAAACTTCAATAACATGTTTTATAGTATCAGATTCCAGGGCTTTTTCCAGCAATTTTGGGAAAAGGTCCCTGGCTAAAATTGGGAAAAAATGATCGACTTAACAGCAAAATTGGGAGAAATTAACGACATATAACATAACAAGGGTAGCAAAATAGATCATCAAAATCAAGTAATTTTAGATTGTATAATGCCAACCATACCACTTAAGCACAAGTGTTTAAGTATCATTCTAAAATGGGTCAGTGTTTCTCATAAGAAGTAGTGGTCTCTGAAAAAAGTCCAAAAAAAAAATTAAAAAAAAAAAATCTTTACTTTTAATTGGGAAATACAGACATGGCATTGGGAAAAAAGGTGGCTATTTTCGATTGGGAATGGGGCCGAAATTCGGCCCCTACAGAAGGGCAGAAAATGCCCGGGAATCACTTACCTTTCTGACTGTAAAAGAGTTCTCCTTCTCCCATTTCCTTTTTCTATGACGATCCTTAGAAGAAAAATAAGACAAAATATCACTAATTAATAATATTATGCTATTTGCCCTAATAAATGGCCATCCCCCAGTTTTTATTTTTTGACAATTATCAGAAAAAAAAATGCAGCCTCCATAAACAACCACTGGGAATTGATGTAAAAATCTCATTTCCTCTGGTCATAAATTTTAAAAATGCCATCTCTTTTTTCATGCACTACTCATGCAAGTATAAAATTTGTTACAGTCATGACTGGATCAAATTTCATACTTGTGTGAGTTATGCATGAAAAAGTTTTATAACCTCAAGGCCTTAATCTGATATCTTAATCCAAGGCTCATGATTTGCAATATCACATGTGGTTTGTATGTTGATTGTATTGGAAGAAACTTTTAAGGCAGGATTCCTGGATCTCTCCGGCAGGGGAGTGGCTACCTATATGTGACAGTAATTGGGTGGAGGTTAATATAAGGTCACAGACCTGATCTAGCTGATAAACCATAGAGGATATTTACTTTTTTGAGGTAAATACCAAATATATTTCATCGAGTGTGTTGAAAACATCAGAATTTTCATGAGTGCGCAGCACGAATGAAAATTTCGATGTTTTCAACTCACGAGATGAAATATATTTGTTATTTACTATAAAAAAGTAAATTTTCTTTTTATTTTATACTTTTTAGAAGATTTACAGTTAATCAATTTGTTAACCATGCTTCAAGCCGGATCACGATAATGTAAAAGAAGACAATTTGTGAGAGAATACTTGGATCAATCTACATGATCTATAGTCATCAGGACTTTCAGATAAAAAGAAATTTATTCAGCGTCAAAGTGCGAGACAAGTGACCTCATAAGCGACGTCATAATTTGTTGATGACGTTGCGTAGCATAGGCTCACTCACTGAAGCCGGAGGTGTTGAAAATTCAAAATCGAAAAATTTCAGCAAATTTGAATTATTTTGGTACCAAAATGTTCCTCATGTTCTATCTAAGATAATGACTACCCACACTTGATGTTTTTGTTCACAAATAAGAAAGTTATAGGCGTTTGAACTTTCAAAGTGAGCTGCCTTAAGTGAATGGAAAAATCAGAGGTGATCCAAAAAACGCTACAGTGAAAATATAGGCTGATATCAATCACTATCACTAGTGATTGATATCATATCATTTCACTGGTGATTGATATCACTTTTATTTGTTTTTGATATGCATTGATATCACTGCTAAGTATAAAATAAAAATGGTTACTGAACTGAGAAGAGCTATCAAGCATCTCACAGGTAAATTGCAACAGCCAATCAAATTAGAGATATAAGCTACAGGAACTGCTGTAGATGTTAACTCTTTGACTGTTATTGGATATATGATATAGGATGCTAATTTTGCCTTTTAAAGTCTTCTGCTTTTAAGTTACGACATTTAACCCTTTACCTCATAGAGACCACTTTTAACGCTTCTGCAAAAAGAGCAGACCCAGATCAGGCAGCTCTTATAAGAGCTGCCTGATCAGGGTCTACTCTCTTTGCTTATGGATATATGATATATCTGATCCTGCACTAGTGGACCTGTTAAGTAATTTCTATGTACCAACATGAAAGTATATTTATATGATTATTCATAGTGGGTGGAGCCTAAGATGAATATTCATAAAGGAAAGAGTTAATGCACAGATGGCATCAATGTTGTCTCTCTGTGTATTGAGGCATCATTAGGACACACTGGTCTGTAGAAGTGCAGGGGCTTGTAACAAACGCGTAGCCTACAGATTCTGATGGCCACTGCTAGCAAAGGTAGTCAGCAGATGACACTAGAAGGCAAAGAGTTGAAATTTGAGAAGGTTTGATGCCACAGGTTTGTCTGCAGTTTGTGATTGTGGTATTTCCTGATCATACTCACTTACTATTTTTGGTGTAGAACTCAAAATCGATAAATCAACTTACATAGCACCAGACACCTATACATATAGGAATGTATAGGAGCAGTGAAAATCCAGTTACACAGGCAATCATGTTAGTCTTGAAAGCTTCAACTGAAATAAATAAGAACAGTTGCATGCTGGGTAATTTTTCTTTTTTTTTTGTCGTCTGCTGATATTTTTCAAAATTAACTTTTTCAAAAAAAATTTCAGGAATAAGTTTAGAGATCTGGGTCCAAACTGTTTGTAAAACTTGTCAGCAGACGACAAATAGTATAGCACCAGACACCTATGCATATATTTACAGTTATGACAGATGCATGGTGGTAAAATTTTCATGATTTTTGTCGTCTGCTGGTATTTTTCAAAATCAACTTTTTGCAAAAAATTATATCAAGAATACCATTTGAGTCTCAAAAAGTTTGGATCCTGATCATGTCCTACATTTTGTTGGGCCTGATCTGGGTCCAAACTGTTTGTAAAAATTATCAGCAGACGACAAATAACATAGCACCATACACCTATATACCGGGCCGCGTAGCGCAGTCGGTAACATGTCTGGCTACAGATGCGTGTCTGACTGCAGATCCAGGGGTCGCGAGTTCGATCCCGGCCCTGTACCATACTTTCGTGGAGATTGAGCATGAAATAATTTCTAAGGTCATTCTCCTCCCTTCCGCTGATTTATTCAAGAAGGGTTGTTGTCAGTTACAAGCGAAAGTATGTGCACAAATTACTGGTTAACCGCTTGCTCAAGCCTGCCCAGGAAAAAGTGTGGTTAAGTGAACTGACCATCCCGCAATGACCATAGCTGTTGACATGGGATGTAAAGCAACAAAAACAAAACAAACCATACACCTATACATATAGGAATGTAAAGGAGCAGTGAAAGCATACAGTTACACAGGCAATCATGTTGGTCTTGAAAGCCTTAACTGAAACAAATATATAGAGGATCTTACATGAGTGCTCATGTTTTATTGAATTTATTAAACTAGTTGGGGAAAAGGGATAAAATGCGAGGCTTGCCGAGCATTTTATCTCTTTTTCGCAACAAGTTTAATAAATTCAATAATACAAGAGCACGAATGTTAGATTCTATTTATCATATGACATTAAGATAACTTTGAAGTCTCATTTCTGACTTAAAAACGTTATAATTTTGTCATTATGTACGCAACGTTGTTATGGACGTCATAACGTTTCCCGAAAATCTGTAAACCACTAGTGGTTTATCGATTTTATTGCATGGCGTTATTTCACTCTCAGACGCGACGTCATGTGATAAAGAACAGTTATGACAGTTGCATGTTAAATAACGATTTTTTTTTGTCTTCTGCTGATATTTTTCAAAATCAACTTTTCAAAAAAATTATTTCAGGAATACCATTAGCCTATGAGTCTCTAATAGTTTGGATCCAGATCAGGCCCGACATTTTGTTGGGCCTGATCTGGGTCAAGTTTTCAGCAGGCGACACTAACAGACAAAGAATTAAAGCTACTGTCATCTAAAATGGTACAGCACAGTTTATTCAATAAAATTTTAATTAAGATAGTTATTAGTTAGAAACCAAGAAAATCTATCTTTATTAAGTCTGAACAGCAAAGTCGGATACCAGCCTGTTTATCTGTGAAGTCAGACCAGCACCATGGTGATTTGCTACATTGGTAGTAAAATAGTCGCAGGTCTTTAGTTAAGAGTGCGTAACAGAAAAATTATTTTCTTATTTCTCAACCAAAACATATGTTGTGGGTACTCAAAAGAGCCGTCTCATTGAGCATCCAATACATATGCTAAAAATTATGGGTAAGAAAATATTTACAATTTTTCGCTGAAAATTTTTGTTCATCTAAACATGTGAGTCCACAAGCTATGGCCAAATTATTAAGGTTCTGACTAGTCTCTGTAGCTAAGCAGGCAGGTTTAAGTCTAAACCAGGGTCAAACCAGGTGGCCACGGTCAAATACAGGTTTACTTACAACAAGAAATGTACAGCCTTTAACTCTTTGCTCCCTGGGAAATTTTTCATGCTTTTTTGTTGTTTGCTGATTTTTTTTCAAAATCAACTTTTTCAAAAAATTATTTCAGGAATACCATCTGAGTGTCAAAGTGTGGGCCTGATCTGGTTCAAAACTGCTTACAAAAGTTATTTGGAGAAGACAGTAGGAGATAAAGAGTTAATTGAGTCTTCACATGAGTTTGTTTATTTGAGTGTTTGAAGATTATATACTGTGTAAACAGCATCTGCGAGATTTAAGGCAAGAAAAATCTTAATTTTTCAGCTTTTTAGTTTTTATGAGCAGTTGAAATTCCATGCTCAGTAATTGAGTTGAGCACGAAAAAAGCTTCATACCCTCAGATCATTTGTTTTTCTAGAGTTTTACATACAGGTGCCATCATTAGGAATACTTACTGACTAAATCAACACTAATGGCATCTATTAGGTCCCAGAGCCTCTCGACCAATCTTGTTGATACCTTCACACACGCACCCTGTCAATTAACAACATTAATTTAATCATTTAACCCATTTAAATCAAATGGACTGTACTTGTACTAACCCTATCAGTAGGACAATCCCATTTCCAATTTTAGGGGTGTTGGATGGTATTTTTCATTTTTTCCAAATTTCAATAGAACAAACTGTAAGCAAACAGAAGATATTGCATCTGATCTGGGTCTGCACTGTTTGCCTATGTCCCATAAAATGGACACTTGGATTATATGGGTTAACCCTTTAAGGACAAGAAAATGGGTATTTTGGGAAAACAGTGAAGACCAAGAGGAAATGCCACAAAACGCAGCATTTCATCAGGATCTGCATTGTTTACTAAGACAAAAATGATCTTCAGAGAAAGAAATACCATAAATTTTGGATATTATAACCTGTGACATTTCAATATATATAATGCACCATCCTGACTTAACTGTATCAAACTTTATGGGAAATTCCATTGGTACAAATGGGTTAATATGGAGATCACACAAGCAATATGTCAATTACATAAAAACATTAATTGTTTAATGCTCAGTCTGAACCTTTTAACCTGGCAAATTATTTTGTCCTGAAAATGACTCCTGATTAAAACATTAGCTGCATATATTCACAATCCAGGCTAAATTTTCATTATGGAAGTAAACATTATGAACCAAAGGTTTTCATGCTATAATCAGATGTAATTTTCGCAACAATTCAAACCTCAGTGAAGTGCCAAAAATGAACTATCAATTCTTATAATTACAACTTCTTTCTTTATTCTGTCTTCTCTGACTGCCTGCGCATGCGTGAAAATGAATGGCTGTGTTTTTCGAATTCATGCCAAAAATTTGAAAAAAATGACTTTTATCTGGGAAATGTGTTAATATTATATACTGGATGTGAATAGATGCGTTATAGGTGAGACATTTAATCATTTGACAGTTATAGTATGCCTCAAACTCCAGCTGCAAGAGACAAACGAGAGCGTGAATCTCCTGGTGTCTCAGGTCCTTTGTGTAAACAATCCAAGATGGCCGAGGGCGAGGGCGAGGGCCAAGTTGACACGAATTTAGCTCTTTCAAAAAATGATGAGAAACTTGATAAAATGAAAAAAGTCAATAAGCAATGCTTATTAGATACCCCCCGCACAGTAAGAGTCAGTGAAAAAACTTGGCAAGTTATAGTTCGAACAAGAAGACCTTAGTTTTGATAAGAAGATTTCAGTAGAATCTGTGCAAACAAAAATTATAAACTCCTTCATGCATATGTTCAATGTGTCTACATTGTATCCGCAAAGTATCAAATTGCTCCATCAAAAGCTGTAGTAGGAGTTGATCAGCCCATAAAGGCGCTATCCATGCATATACAAAAGCCATATAAGGGAATAATTGTCTAAGTTCTCACAGTTGTCATTTTGTCAAAATTATTTTTTGTGAACCAAACTCCTTCATGCATATGTTCAATGTGTCTGCATTGTATCGGCAAAGTATCAAATTGTTCCATCAAAAGCTGTAGTAGGAGTTGATCAGCCCATGAAGGCACCATCTATGCATATACAAAAGCCTAATAAGGGAAAAATTGTTTCGTCAAAAATTATTTTTTCTGAACAAAACTCCTTCATGCATATGTTCAATGTGTTTAAATTGTATAGGCAAAGTCTCAAATTGTTCCATCAAAAGCTGTGGTAGGAGTTGATCGGCCCATGAAGGCACCATCTATGCATATACAAAAGCCTTATTAGGGAGAATTGTCTAAGTTCTCATAGCTGTCATTTTGTCAAAAAATATTTTTTCTAAACCAAACTTCTTCATGCATATGTTAAATGTGTCTACATTGTATAGGCAAAGTATCAAATTGCTCCATAAAAAGCTGTGGTAGGAGTTGATCGGCCCATAAAGGCACTGTCTATGCATATACAAACACCTTATTAGGGAAAAATTGTCTAAGTTCTCACAGCTGTCATTTTGTCAAAAATTATCTTTTCTGAACTAAACTCCTTAATGCATATGTTCAATGTGTCTAAATTGTATAGGAAAAGTATCAAATTGTTCCATCGAAAGCTGTGGTAGGAGTTGATTGGCCTGTATATGGCCTATAATAGCATAAGCACAAAGCACTATATTAAAAGCCATTTAGAACTACAAAGGGAAATAACTCTAATAGAATTGGCACCTAGCCCTTACTTTTTTGTCTCAAGTATTTGTCTTGCATATATGAACATGTTTGATGAAAATCCAGCAATGACTCTTCGAGTTATTAAGGAAAAAGCACTATATTAAAAGCCATTTAGAACTACAAAGGGCAATAACTCTAATAGAATTGGCCCCTAGCCCTTACTTTTTTGTCTAAAGTATTTGTCTTGCATATATGAACATGTTTGCAAGGTTTGATGAAAATCCAGCAATGACTCTTCGAGTTATTAAGGAAACAAAGCGTTACGGACGGACGGACGCACGGACGGACGGACGGACAGACGGACGCACGGACGGACAACGTGAAAACAGTATACCCCCTACAAACAAAGTTTGCGGGGGGTATAATGATGGAGCTACTGGAAAGTTTGGAAAAAGGCCAAGAAAGTCTGCAAAAAACATTTGACAGCAAACTTGAAAAACTTAGAAATGAAGCGGTTAAAACAATAGATGATAAGATACGGTCGGTGAAGGTCGATATAGATTTACAGTTTGCTAGCCTAGAACGACGCATTGAACTCTTTGAAAGTGAAATGAGCTCACTGAAAGCTGATGCCGGTTTTGTGGACAATTCAGTCAATAACTGTGACATTACGGTTATAGCTACGAATGTGCACGTGCGCCACGATCGTCCACTGATGGAAACCGCTAAAGCGCTGATCTCTGCCCTGGGCACGGACGTATCTCATCGATCCATGATCACTGACGTGAAAAGATGTCTGGACCGTGGCACAGGAAAACCTCCCCTACTGAAAAATGCGTTCGAGTCAGTAGAACAAAAAGTGGAAGTTCTTCGTGCGAAAAAGAACCTCAGTAACTCCAGCGAGTTCAAAAATGTGTATTTACGAAGTAGCAAGACCCACAAGGAGCGCATTCTAGAATTGAATGCAAAAACATTACTCTCGCAAATGCCTAACGGTAACCAGTTTCGGGTAACAGGCAACGGACGAATCGTCAAGAAAGACAACTTGAGTGGCGGCAGCCGGACTGCCACGAACAGTGACACTTAGTCACACACCCGGTTAACTGAACACTCCTTATCCATTGCCCATATAAATGTATCAGGTTGGACAGAATCTAATCATCAGTTGAGAACAAAACTAATCGACCATATAGATGCACAAATTATTTGTATAAATGAAACCCATTTGAAAAACAATCAGACAATAAATTTTGATGGCTACAAATTTTACGCACATAATCGCCAGATTACACACATCAATGCGCCGAAGGGATCAGGCGGAGTAGGAATATTTGTTCGAAATAGCATTTATGAAGAGTATGAAATAAGTATTGTGGACAAATCGTTTGACGGTATATTAGGAATATTGCTTACCTCGAAACAGACAGGCTATAAAATTGTGATTTTCTCGGTTTACTTACCTCCAGAAAACTCTCCATGGGGTCGTAATGCAACGGATTTCTTTTCACACCTGCTTGGTCAAATATATCTATCTTGGACAATGATGCTATATTCGTATTCGGTGATCTAAATTCTCGCCTTGGGGGACTGTCGGATGTTATTAACGATATAGATGGAATTCCACCTCGTTCTTGTTTGGACAAAACATTTAATCAACATGGCCATACTTTTGTCGATTTCTTATTGGATGCAAAAATGTGTGTATTGAATGGCCGTTTCGCACAAAGTTCAGACAATTTTACACCCATATCAAGCAGGGGTCGAGCGGTTGTTGATTATACTTTAGTACCACATGACTGTTTCAATTCTTGTGACAATTTTGAGGTTATTTCCCCTACATGCATTATAAACCAGCATAATTTACAATACTTACTAGGAGAACGGAGCAAAATTCCTGATCATAACTTCCTTCGGTTTAATTTCAAATACTCTACTTTATCGGAGGACACTGATGTTCAAAGGGAAAGCAATTTTTCAAGAATTCCTTTCAATACAAAAGTGTTCAAACTTAAACGTATCCCAGCAAATTTCCTAAGCTCTGAATTAACACGGTGTGCATTTTTGGACATTATTCGTAACATTGAACTTTGTAGGGAAAACCAAGAGAATGTGGACATGTTGTATGACGATTTTTGTAACAAAATGATTGGGGAAATGAACCAAAATATACCATCGTTTGACTGCTCAAAGAAAACAAGAAAACGCTACAAACAATACAAACCTTATTGGGATGAAAATTTAGAGACTTTATGGCACAATTTTCACATGAAAGAGAAAGCCTTCTTGAAATTTCATGGAGATCGGTACATGAAAAATCGTTTAAGAAATGACTTAAAAACTGCACGAAATATTTTTGAAAAACGATTAAGGTCTGCAGAAAGAGAATACAGGCGTTCATTAGCAATTAATGTCGAACAAGTAAGCACAGAAAACCCAAAAGCATTTTGGGATCACATTAAACAGTTAGGCCCAAAGCGGAAAGGCTCCATACCAATGGAGGTCTACGGGGATGATGAAAATATCATATCAGATGAAAATTTTGTATTTCAGAAATGGTCAGGCGATTTTGAAAACCTTTAAAATGCTGAACCCAATGAGAATTTTGATGACCGATTTTACCACGAAATTTTGTCTGAAAAAATGTTTTTAGAAGATGGAGTGCTTGATCCCCTTTTTGAGCAAAATCCCATTTTAAATGTACCTATCTCGCACTGTGAGGTCAAAAAGGTAGTAAATTGTGCCAAAAACGGTAAAAGCTCAGGTTTTGATAAAATACCATACGAAGTTCTAAAATTTCCCATTATAATTGATGTTTTACATGCTTTGTTTAATTTATGTTTTGATACAGGTATTTTGCCTAGTGTTTGGAAAAAGGCGATGATTGCCCCAATTCCAAAGGACTCTACAAAAGATAAGCGTATCCCACTGAACTACCGGGGTATAAGTCTTTTATCTGTTGTAAGTAAACTTTATTCGGCTGTAATAAACAACAGATTTTTGAATTATTTGGAAGATGAAAATTTATTAGCGGAAGAACAGAATGGTTTCCGTCGAAAGCGGTCCTGTGAAGATCATGTATATTCTGCATGCACCCTTATAAGAAACCGACTTTCACAAAAGAAAGACACCTTTGGGGTATTCATAGATTTCAAAAAAGCCTTTGATTATGTTGATAGAAATGTTTTATTGTACAAGTTATTATCAAGTGGAATTAATGGGAAATTTTATAACTCTGTAAAATCTATGCTTTCCGATACACCAGCATGTGTGAAGCTTAATGGTATGTTGACAGACTGGTTTCCTGTGTCATCAGGTGTACGACAGGGCGATTCCAGTTCGCCAACTATCTTTGCTTTCTTTATCAATGATCTCATTTGTGGCTTAAATGATCTGAATAAAGGTGTTGCATTTGGTGAAAACAAATTATGTTGCTTGGCATATGCTGATGACGTTTTACTTTTGGCAGAAAGTGAAAATGATATGCAAGATCTTTTAAATTTTGTCAATGAATGGTGTAGGAAGTGGCGACTTATTATCAATTTTTCCAAGACAAATGCAATGCATTTTAGAAACAAAGGGAAAAGATGTAGTAATTTCGATTTTAAGGTTGGAAACCACACTGTTGATTATGTGTCAGTTTATAGATATCTTGGAGTACATCTTAATGAACACATGGACTCTAGTATAATAGCAGAAACTTTATCTAAAGCAGGAGGGAGAGCTCTTGGTGCTGTTATATCGAAAATTCATTCATATAAAGATGTGGGATTTAAAACGTATAGTCAACTGTATTACTCATGTGTTGTACCTGTATTAGATTACTGTTCTGGGGTCTGGGGTTTCAAAAGTTTTGATAAAATTGATATGATTCAAAATCGGGCGATTAGTTATTTTATGGGAGTGCATAGATTCACACCTATATTAGCAATAACTGGAGATATGGGCTGGGTAGTTTCAACGAGCAGGCGTTGGGCTAATGTCTTACGTTTGTGGAATAGACTTGTAAATATGGATGAAAATAGGCTGACTAAGAAGATTTTTAATTATGATTATTCTATGCCTGGTGGTAAAAGCTGGTGTTCAGATGTGAAAACTATTCTAACGAAAGTAGATCTTTTGACTAATTTTTATGACAAAACGCCCGTTGATTTAAAACATATTGAGAATCAGCTTTTGGACAATCATCGGGTCGATTGGTCAAATAAAATACAAACTGTTTCAAAACTAAGAACCTATAGAGAGTTCAAATCCGAATTTAAAACAGAAAAATATCTACTTTCTAATATGACAAAATTGGAGAAATCGCATTTCGCCCAATTCAGGTGCGGTATTTTACCCCTCAGAGTAGAGACAGGGAGATATTCAGGTTTAAGTGTTCATGAGAGAACATGTAACATTTGTAATTCAAATGAAACTGAAGATGAGATTCATTTTTTGTTCAAATGTGCATGTTACCATGATCTCAGACAATCTCTAATTGATAAAGCGACTGAAACAAAATCAAATTTTTTGCTGTTGAATGATGTTGAAAAACTTAGGCATGTTGTTGAAAACCACTTTATTTATGTTGCAAAGTTTATTGTGGATGCTATGCAACGAAGAAAGTCTGTACTCTATAATTGAAACCATACATTTACTGCCAGTATTATATATTTATATGCATATTTTCAAAGTATGTGAAAGTGAACGTAAAATGCTCATGCAAAATCACGTATGATACGGATATTCTATAGTGAAACTCTATTTTCTCTTTTTTTTTGTACAAATATAACATGCTTAAAGTGACTTGTAGGCCCAATGCGGCCGGGTGTTGTTAGACACACTTTTTGATGTTTATATTGTATATTTATAACACATGTCACTATAATAAAATTTACTTACTTACTTACTTACTTACTTACAACTTCTTTCTTTATTCTGTCTCTTTAGCAATATTTTTTATCCTTTTTTCTTAATTATAACGTTTTCTGTTAATAATGTTTAGCACATTTAGCCAATGATGTGTAAATGAATACACCACTACATCGCAAAACAAGATAGTGGTGAGATAGAATTAGGCAGCAGATCTCTCTTCATAGATGTATTTCGCAGTATCACAAAAGAATTTTCTGCTGTGAATGTCCCATTCCCTCATGAATATGAATGTATGTTCATTGAAAATTGAAATGCAGGTCAATAGGATCAGATGTCCATTCTTGACCAATCAAAAATCTGATCTTGATAAATGTTATGACAGTTGTAAAATTTTAAAGTATCATTAGCCAGCATAATTTTATATTTACACTATTAACAAGATCTACAATCTGAAAGATCAATCAGTGGCTGATAGGGTGAACAAAGTCCTGAAGTAAGATTAAATACAGCCGTCCCCATCAGTACTCTCAGTGCTTTGATTATACTTACATTATTACAGTAGCCTTGTACACAAGATCTACCATCTGCAAGATCAATCAGTAGTATATCACAGTATGTAAATATACTTACATTATTACAGCAGCCTTGCACACAAGATCTACCATCTGCAAGATCAAACAGTAGCATATCTCAGTATGTAATTATACTTACATTTAAACAGCAGCCTTGCACACAAGATCTACCATCTGCAAGATCAATAAGTAGCATATCTCAGTATGTAATTATACTTACATTTAAACAGCAGCCTTGCACACAAGATCTACCATCTGCAAGATCAATAAGTAGCATATCTCAGTATGTAATTATACTTACATCTAAACAGCAGCCTTGCACACAAGATCTACCATCTGCAAGATCAATAAGTAGCATATCTCAGTATGTAATTATACTTACATTTAAACAGCAGCCTTGCACACAAGATCTACCATCTGCAAGATCAATAAGTAGCATATCTCAGTATGTAATTATACTTACATTTAAACAGCAGCCTTGCACACAAGATCTACCATCTGCAAGATCAATCAGTAGCATATCTAAGTATGTAATTATACTTACATTATTACAGTAACCTTGTACACAAGATCTACCATCAGCAAGATCAATCAGGGGCTCATAGGGTGAACAAATTCTTGAAGTAAGATTACGGCAGCATACCTTACAAGATGTGCCCACTGTAAATACAATAAACAAGTACCTGTCATGCATAGCATCATTTGATCTCATCATCCCCAGAGGTTATAAAACTTTCATAAAACAATACCTGGCATTTTAACATTTATGAGCAGGATAAATTTCATGAAAAACAGTTGGTGGCATTTTAACATTTATGAGCAGGATAAATGTCATGCTCAAACAATTGCTGGCATTTTAACATTTATGAGCAGGATAAATTTCATGCTCATATAATTGCTGGCATTTTAACATGAGCAGGATAAATTTCATGCTCAAGTTGAGCTTGAAATTTATCCTGCTCATAATGTTAAAATGCCAGCAAAATTGTTGACATTTTAACATTTATTAACAGGATACACTCTGATCATAGTGTTTCTCAAAGACTTTTTTTGAATAAAAATGATTTTGAAAATAGTGAGCAGATGACAACAAAAGCATTAAAATATCCCAGCATGCAAAGAGTTAAATGAAAGCAAATAAAACTTTGTCGTGAGTAATTACTAACTTTGTCCCATGTGACCTGGACTAATATAAGTTTCTCAGAAACAATTTGCACACATTTTGCAGTTCCATCATGTCAGCATAGGGCAAACAAGGCAGGGGCAGGGTTGGGGTTGCCACTTTAGGGATACCCCAATTTGAAAGATGTTGCCGCCATGTACAGCAAAACCTGTCTTGAGCTGCATCTCAAAAAGAAAGCCAAAATTGGTTTTTGGGACCGATTATTGATTAATGCAGGTCAAAAGTATTGCAGAATGCTCCAAGGGGAGCATTCTGCAATACTTTCGACCTTCATTAAGCTACAATTTGTAATTAAGATATTTGTTTTGTCTATTTTTGAGTGGCTGCTTAAGACAGGTTTTACTGTATATCACAAACTTTTGTATATCACAAACTTTTGCTTCCAACTAGTCGCCAGTTGTTGCTTTTCAGTGAGATTATAAGAATGTATCATGAGTTGGAGGGTGGGATAGAAAAATACATCCCATGGATGACCATTTGGCATCATGAGGCTGGCTGAGTGATTACAAACAGTGATCTATAGGGATGGATTTTTCTGTCCTATCCCCACACTAAGAATTGATTATTTTTCTTGCTTACCATTTAATTTAGCATTTTATTTTAAAAAGCTCCCAGAAGTTCCTGATTTTGCTGAGATGTGAAATAACATTATGACGACACTTTAAGATGACAATAATGTCACTTGACTTCTGACAAGGTCACATACCATTCACATTCCTAATGCCCGTGGAAGAACATGTTGCAATTTGTTTTTATCCTTCTCATAGGTTGGTACAGGGTATGTGAGGTATTAATCCGCTTATGGGTCACTGTCCAGTCGTGCCCACAACTGGTTCCTATCTCCCTTAGATTTACAAGAGACCGGGACATTGCATACAACATGGCGATACAGTGACTAAATAGCTGTATAATAGAGTTAGCTCAAAAGGGTAAAAACAGCGAAATCCTGATCTGGTTTACAAGAAACTAGATCAGTAAGCTAGAGGATTTGCAGAACAATGTACTGACCTGTATCACAGACACAAGCATCATAACCCCTGTATTCACAGAATGACTGGCAGACACCTGCTACACAAGATCCTCTGAAATGGGCAAAAAAGGGGAAATGAAAATGAGCCGTGACATGAGATTTCCAACAATGTGCAGCCTTCTGTTAAGCATAGAAACTCCAAATGATGTTCAGTCAGTAGCTTAATATTCAGATAATATTCTAGCCACTAGCAAAAGCTCTGATCAGGCTGCCAGTATGCGCAAGCTGATCTGAGCCTTTGCTTGTTGCACATACCACATTGTTGGAAATCTCATGCAGTGGCTCAAATAGAACAAGTCCATATGGGCAAGCACATAAGATTCTGGTACTTACTGTATATGCGCAATAGCCTCTTTTAAATGCCCATTCATATGTATCTAGCCGGGCCAGATCTCTTAATTTTGGTCTGAGTCTTTACTTATACAGTAAAACCTGTCTTAAGAGGCCACTCAAAAAGAAGACCAAAATTGGTTTTCAAATATGTTCTTAAAAGGGTATCCTTTGGAAGCAAAGACTGCACCAAAGAACTGAAACTAGAGTGTGCATACTTCCTGGGCCAGACTAGCTAGTTTCTGCCATTTAGGTTTCATCAGTGACCCTCTAATAGTTCAAAGTTCCACAATGAAACCCATGATCCCAAAGGACAAGAAAATAAAATCTACACTATAGTGAAGGGCAGGGAGAGGTTTCTTCCGCCGCCACACAGTCCCAGTCACCAGCTGTAGTGAAGTCAAATATGTTCTTAAAAGGGTATCCTTTGGAAGCAAAGACTATACCAAAGAACTGAAACTAGAGTGTGCATATTTCCTGGGCCAGACTAGCTTGTTTCTGCCATTTAGGCTTCATCAGTGACCCTCTAATAGTTTCAAAGTTCCACAATGAAACCCAGGATCCCAAAGGACAAGAAAATAAAATCTACACTATAGTGAAGGGCAGGGAGACGTTCTACCGCCGCCACACAGTCCCAGTCACCAGCTGTAGTGAAGACCGATTATCGCTTAATGCAGGTCAAAAGCATTGAAGAATGCTCCAAGGGGAGCATTCTGCAATACTTTTGTCTTTCATTTAGCTACCATTTGTCTTTAGGACTTTTGTTTTGTCTATTTTTGAGTGGCCGCTAAAGACAGGTTTTACTGTACTTTGTTTATGCTAGGCCTCTTGCTAGTCTATGCATTTATTAGCACCAGCTCGCCTTAGCCTTTGTTGCTCGACAGTGTCATATGTGCAATATCAAAATCTAATGTGTTGACTCATATTCATTGAAGTAAACAGCCCCTCTCAATTAACCCTTTGTATACTGGAAAACCCCTAAGCGGGTACTTTGGCAAACAGTGAAGACCCAGATGAAATGCAGCATAATGCTGCATTTCATCAGAGTCTGCACTGTTTGCTAAGATTAAAACAACGTTAACGGACAGAATACATCATTATTTAGAAACCTCTACTTGTGACCCCTTAAAATGCACAATGGGCAGTCCTATACTTATTGTATCAATATATATATGGGAAAATCCATCAGAATACAAAGGGTTAGTATACATTTGTTCTTATAGGTACATATGCTCTCATAAGCACATACTGAGTAGGTTGTTAACACAATATGAACTTCTGTTTCCTAGCAATTCATTGAGGCAATTTCATCATGCACGAATCCAGATGGGGGAGTAGGGGGACAGAGGGTCCCGAGCCCCCTCCCCCTGAAAAATCACAGAAATTAAGGATTTTAAACAATAGTGGCCCAGCTTCCCTGGAAAATCACAAAGCTACCAAGCCAGCATTCAATGTTGGGCCATCATCGGCCCGCCAGCGAAACACCATTTGGTGGGGCGATTATGGCCAGCTTATAGTGGTATTTGGATCCTCCCTCCCCTCATAAACAAAAAAAAAACACACAAAAAAAACCCCATCAAAGTTGGACCCCCTCTGACAAAACTTTCTGGATCGATGCATGTTTACTTTTAGCATGAATTCATTGTTTGGATGGAAATCTTGTATCCTGATCAGCAGGCTTCTTCATCGAAAGCCAGCTTATCAAGGTCTTCACTGTTTTAGAACTAGAAATCATGTTTGTTAACTACTATGCTAACACCCATATGCTAACCCATAAGATTGTTTATTTAAACAATGGACATGACTCAAGTAATATTTTCAAATTTCCTTGAAAAGTTAATCGGATAATCTGCTGACTCTTCATTTCTATCATCTAATTTGATTCTTTCAAATATGTCTTAAAGAGGTATCCTTTGGAAGCAAAGACTGCACCAAAGAACTGAAACCAGAGTGTGCATATTTCCTGAGCCAGACTAGCTATATCTCTGAGAAGTTGGAGACATCCTGCTAATATTAACCCTTCACTCCACACAAGGGCCTTTGGACGCCTTTCAAATGTAGGATTTTTAAAATATTATGAAAAATGGAATATTTGCTCCTGAGGAGCAAATGTTCCATTTTCCATAATATTTTAAAAACTATTAAAATGCAAAAAAAATTTTTTGGAAAATATGTGAAAAATTCAATTATTTATAGGAAATGATGCAATGTTCTAAATATAGCATATGGGGTAAAGGGTTAAGGTATGTATGATATATAGAGGCAAGCCCCACTCCTCAAAATGTTTTTCAGTGTGCACAATAAAGAGGTACTCACCCATCTAGACATGAGGAGGCAAGCCCCACTCCGCAAAATGTTTTTCAGTGTGCAAAATAAAGAGGTACTCACCCATCTAGACATGAGGAGGCAAGCCCCACTCCTCAACATGTTTTTCAGTGTGCAAAATAAAGAAGTACTCACCCATCTAGACATGAGGAGGCAAGCCCCACTCTGCAACATGTTTTTCAGTGTACACAATAAAGAGTTACTCACCCATCTAGACATGAGGTCCCATCCAGTCTATTAGCACCTGAGGGACAGTCAAAGCCACCAGTAACAGCAGTCAAGGAATCATACTTAACAATAACAGCATCTAGGGTGAAGATTTGGTGCCAGTATGCAAAATAAGGAGATACTCACCCATCTAGACATGAGGTCCCATCTAGTCTATTAGCACCTGGGGGACAGTCAAAGCCACCAGTAATAGCAGTTAAGGAATCATACTTAACAACAACAGAATCTAGGGTGAAGATTTGAGGCCAGTAAAATGCATTTAAGTGGCCATGTGGCTTAGGCTTCTGTCCATTCTGAGGTGGTTTTGTTTGTTTGATTTGATTCTTTAAGTCCCATCAACAATCTTTCAGTTAAACAGGGACGGGTCTTCCTGGGTTGAACCAGTACTAAGCTAGGATAAATGTGTCTTGCTCAAGGACCACAACGCAGTGATGCCAGTGTGGCTCGAACCCGCAGCCCCTCGGTCTCGAGTCAAGCACTCTACCACTGAGCCACTGCGCTCCCATTCTGAGGTGGTGGTTCTGCTGCTATTGATTTATTGTTTTATGTACATGTAACTCCCATTATTTGTGGGGGTTCTGTGTTGGTCTTTGGTTTGCTATGCATTATTTTGTGTCCTTTACAGTTTTGCAATCATCTTCATGAGAACAAGAGAGCTGGTTGCTTTGCTTTTATTGTCTTTCTTATGTCTTGTTACTGTTAATGTTCTGTGGCTCTTCCTCAAGGTGCCGTGGGTTGGTCTGCATAATGTGATTGTGGTATTTCCTGATCATACTCACTTTTTAGGCCACGAACAAAAAGTGTGTTTAGGGTTACCCTACCAAACCTAAGATTTTAACCTACATTAAACTTTTTAACTTAATTTTAAAGCTTAGGTGATACAGTTACCAATATGACTTATAGACTATCTTACACCAGTCTTCATTTGATGCATTGGCTGATCCAGAGGGGGAACTGGGGGTCTGGACATCCATCCCTCCTGATCACTGTTTGTCATCACTCGGCAAACCTTGTAATACCAAAGAAGATCCTTGAGATGGATTTTTCTATCCCACCCTCACACTCATGAAAAATCCTTTTATTATATAATGTTGCTTCTGGGAGTCAAAAAACGCCATGCAATAAAATCGATAAACCACTAGTGGTTTACAGATTTTCGGGAAAAGTTATGAAGTCCATAACAATGTTGGGCACATGATGACAAAATTATAACGTTTCTACGTCAGAAAGGAGACTTCAAAGTAATCTTAATGTCTTATGATAAATAGAATCTAACATTCGTGCTCCTGTATTATTGAATTTATTAAACTCGTTGCGAAAAAGCGATAAAATGCTCGTCAAACCTCGCATTTTGTCACTTTTTCCTCAACTTGTTTAATAAATTCAATAAAACATGAGCACTCATGTTAGATCCTCTATATATTCGTGTGTCAGCAAAACTGTTTGTCATCACTCAAAAAGCTTGGTGATGCAAAATGGCCATTCTCTTGATGCATCTCTGTATTGATCCTTCACACACAAGAAATATTCCTATATTTCATGAGAAAAAATCAATTTTCCTTAAAATATATACAAATCTATAAAATATTGGAAATTTCCAACGACCCTAAAATTTAATTTATTTGATATGAAGGATATTTGCATGTGGAAGCATCTTGACAAGAGACAGCACTAGCACAAGGAACTCCTGGAGTAGCCATCTGACATTCATTGGTACAGCATCTGAAGTTCACAGGACTGAAAAATAAAGAAACATTTAGTAGCAAATTTATTATCAAGGATCCTGAGCATCCTTAATCCACTAACTGTCAGGTTTAAGCTCCACTCTTCCCCAGAATCCCTCATCACACTCCTCCCCGGGATCAATACGTCCATTACCACACTCTTCCCCACATATTCAACATACCTACAAGTTGCCCCAGCTTTCAGTGTACACTCTGCTGTGCAGCATGAGGTTAGTCCACTGTCAGGCTTAAGCTCCACTCTTCCCCAGAATTCCTCATCACACTCCTCCCCGGGATCAATACGCCCAACACAAATCTCCTCCCCACAACATATACATATTCAACATACCTACAAGTTGCCCCAGCTTTCAGTGTACACTCTGCAGTGCAGCATGATGTTAGTCCACTGTCAGGTTTAAGCTCCACTCTTCCCCAGAATCCCATCATCACACTCCTCCCCGGGATCAATACGCCAATCACCACACTCTTTCCTATAAATTCAACATACCTACAAGTTGCCCCAGCTTTCAGTGTACACTCTGCAGTACAGCATGATGTTAGTCCACTGTCAGGTTTTAGCTCCACTCTCCCCCAGAACCCCTCATCTCACTCCGCCCCGGGATCAATTCACCCATCACTACACTCTTCCCCACATATTCAACATACCAACAGGTTGCCCCAGCTTTCAGTGTACACCCTGCTGTGCAGCATGAGGTTAGTCCACTGTCAGGTTTAAGCTCCACTCTTCCCAAGAATCCCTCCTCACACTCCTCCCCTGGATCTATATGCCCATCAACACACTCGTCCCCATATATTCAACATACCTACAGGTTGCCCCAGCTTTCAAAGTACACTCTGCAGTGCAGCATGATGTTAGTCCACTGTCAGGTTTAAGTTCCACTCTTCCCCAGAATCCCTCATCACACTCCTCCCCTGGATTAATACGCCCATCACCTATCTTCCCCACTAATTCAACATACCTACAAGTTGCCCCAGCTTTCAGTGTACACTCTGCAGTGCAGCATGATGTTAGTTCACTGTCATGTTTAAGCTCCACTCTTCCCAAAATCCCTCATCACACTTCTCCTCAGGATCAATACACCCATCGCCACACTCTTCCCCACATATTCAACATACCAACAGGTTGCCCCAGCTTTCAGTGTACACCCTGCTGTGCAGCATGAGGTTAGTCCACTGTCAGGTTTAAGCTCCACTCTTCCCAAGAATCCCTCCTCACACTCCTCCCCTGGATCTATATGCCCATCAACACACTCGTCCCCATATATTCAACATACCTACAGGTTGCCCCAGCTTTCAAAGTACACTCTGCAGTGCAGCATGATGTTAGTCCACTGTCAGGTTTAAGTTCCACTCTTCCCCAGAATCCCTCATCACACTCCTCCCCTGGATTAATACGCCCATCACCTATCTTCCCCACTAATTCAACATACCTACAAGTTGCCCCAGCTTTCAGTGTACACTCTGCAGTGCAGCATGATGTTAGTTCACTGTCATGTTTAAGCTCCACTCTTCCCAAAATCCCTCATCACACTTCTCCTCAGGATCAATACGCCCATCGCCACACTCTTACCCACATATTCAACATACCTACAGGTTGCCCCAGCTTTCAGTGTACACTCTGCAGTGCAGCATGATGTTAGTCCACTGTCAGGTTCAACTTCAACTCTACCCCAGAATCCCTAATCACACTCCTCCCCTGGGTCAATACACCCATCATTACCATACTCTTCACCACAATACAGTACACATATTCAACATACCTACAAGTTGCCCCAGCTTTCAGTGTACACTCTGCAGTGCAGCATGATGTTAGTCCACTGTCAGGTTTAAGTTCCACTCTACCCCAGAACCCCTCATCACACTCCTCCCCGGGATCAATACGTCCATTGCCACATAGACTCTCTTCAGCAGGTGCTGTAATAAACAGGTTTAGATAAACAAAAACTTGTAGCGTAAAATTGTAAATATTTTCTTACCCATCAATTTTAACATATGTTTTGGGTGCTCAAAAGAACCGTCTCATTAAGACGGTTCTTTTGAGTACCCACAACATATGTTTTGGTTGAGAAATAAGAAAATTGAATTTTTGTTACGCACTCTTAACTAAAGTCCTGGTCATGTACTCTTAATAACACAAATCCTGAACAGCAATTAGAAATCTTTAAATCAAATTCGGCTGGAGCAATGGCCACAATAATCTGCATATATCTTTAAAAAATATTTTGTTATGTTTTCCATTCCTGCACAAGTAATGACCAATTTTTTCATGCGATTAATTTACTAGTTTTTGCAGGCGATTTATTAAAAATATAGCAAGAAGTGAGCAAAGCTCACATACCCCCGGCGGTAGCAATCAGAGGTTGTAACACTTTCAGAGAAAAGACAAAATTGTTAAAGATTTCATAATCCTAAATCAAGTAGTTGCTGAGAAATCTTTGACAGAAAAAAATGTCGTTATGTATTATATAAGAGTGACAGAAGGAAAAAATGAAAAATTGAAAAAGAAGGCAAAATGAGGATAAGGATCTTAATTTTTATTTACACAATACACTTTGCCTACCTGAAGGTGAACACAAAATTTGAAAACACTGGCTCCAATAGGAGCCAAGAAATCTGTGACAGAACTTTTCATTGGAGAGAAAGAAAAATGAACAAATAAAGGGACTGATAAGCAATATAAGGCTGCTTTTTTGTTACACAATACATTGTTACACAATACAACTCATCACTATCAAGCTTTGTACCATGTTTCAGAATTCTAAGTAGAAATCTTTGACAGAAAAAAAAGTTTACAGATAGACACAGACAAATCCCCTATATACTTCGTACCGGGGGTATAACTATTGACATGTGTGGTAAATTAACTCTATTTCAATATTTTGGCCAAAGGCCTTTTTCAAGAAAAAACATGCACTTTAGTATCAACTACATAGTCTCTGTTCCACCATTTTGAATTTGTTTATATTGAAAATATAGCAAGAAGTGAGCAAAGCTCACATACCCCCGGCGGTACCTATGGAATATAAATGAATATTATTGACATGTGCATTGGTGTCTAAGTGAGCAGTTTTATAAATAACCAGGTATTCAATTGACAGGCTTCAAAATTTGTGGGGAGTAAAAACTGGGTCATAAACAAATTCTAGACCGAATTTAATTAATTTTGCTGATTTCATTTGATCCTTGACTTAAAATTCCATTAAAACTGACAATTTGTCCGTTTTCTCTGTCTCTGATTGATATAACCTAATTCATTGCATGCCTTTTTTGTCATCTGCTGACTTTTTTTTAACTAACTTTTTGGAAAATTTCATACAGGAATACCATCAGAGTGTAAAACAGTCAGGATCAAGATCGGTCTTGAGGTTATAAAACTTTTTTCATGCTCAAGTTAACTGAGAATGAAATTTATCAACTCATAAATGTTTAAATGCCAACAATTGTTGGCATTTTAACATTTATTAGCATGAGAAATACAAAACCTTGAGTGTTTTAAGCTGGGAAAAAATTGTACTTTTTTCAGTATTTTACTTTCTATAAGGAGTTGAAATTCCATGCTCATCTAAGTTGAGCATGGTAAAAGTTTCATAACCTCAGGGCCAGGCCTACAATTTTGTTGGAGATGATCTGGGACCTAACTGTTATAAAAAAATATATCAGTAGATGACACTAGGAACATAGAGTTAAATAATTCATACAATGGGCCATGACATGTGATTTCCAACAATGTGGCATTTTGACAAGTGTAGACTCAGATGAGCCTGTGCAGCCTCCTTCTTAACTTACAAATTCGGTTAGTAGCTTAAAGGGAAAATTCACACTTTTTTTAAATGCATTTATTATAAAGCTTACAGTATGGTAGAAATAATCATTCATTTAATGTGTGTAAAATCGCTTCAATAAGCCTGTAATTAATTACTTTCAGTCGGCACTGGGGGTCTGGCCATTTGCAGGTCAATGAGCTCATAACAAGTGGACTGGAATCACTATGACCTGCTTCCGCACTACCAGACCAAAGTCTTAAATCCTTGATAATGGCAAAAATTAACAATGTTTCAAAGTAATATTTTAAGGGGTGTGTACATTGATGACTATATTTTGATACATGGGCCAAGGTTTGATTATTATTTCTAAAATTCAACCCTTAAAGCACTAATTATTACTATAGCAGACGACATATTTTGTAACAACTTTCTTTATTTTGGGTAAAATAAGACATAGCCAAATCAACTGAAACTTATTGAAAAACAAAATATGTTTCTTTTAATAGTCGTAACAGTCTAATTTGCATAAATCTGACTGATAATTGTTATCAAAACAGAATATCAATTATCCGATATTGAAATGAACCACAAGCAAGGTGATTCTATGAGTCATTTAGCTGACCTGAAATAGAGGTTAATGTCCATCTTTTAATGTCCATTACTGTAATATGGCAGCCCCCAGATGTTTAGACTAGGGCAATGAACACTGCCATAATTAACTTAGCAGATGAGGGGATGATCTATGAAAAAAAAATAAGTACATTATGAAATATTTATTTTTGATTTAAGTAAAATGTTGAAAACCATGAACATACACTTTAATATTTATAGAATATTCAAGCAGCTAGCAAAAGCTCTGATCAGACTAAGCGTATGCACAAGCTGGTCTGAGCCTTTGCTGGTCGCACATACCACATCGTTAAAAATCTCATGTCGCAGCTCAAATAGTACCTTCAGGTGGGTACTGCTGCTAAACTGCTAGAAGATGGCAAACAAGCATGTGGAATTCCCAAGTATGCAGAGTTAAAACTCTAAGGACCTCGGACAGTTTCCTATTCAATCTGCCCAAATTTTGACAGCCTGTGGCTAGGATAATGCATTACTGACAACTATAGTTTTGGGCTTAAATCAAACCTTTACATTTAGTGCACCTAGCAAAATAAAATCTTTTGAAAATATGCATACTCATGCCAGAACTCTAGGGTTTAGGGGGTGGGGGTATTTTTTGTGACCAAATTTTATTTCACAGAAAGTCTGAGTTTCGTCTAGTATTCACCTAAATACATGTAAATATTATGTTTGAGGCATATAACTTGAGACGAAAGTGATGCCTTTGCATTAAATTCGGGTTGAGAAGATTTCATTGTTTCATCAAAAGAAGTGGGCTGTCAATTACTTTTGACTATTACCTGTAATGTTTCAAGGTCAACCAGTATGACTTGTGCACTGAGGTGTATCATATCTGCATACTGAATATATCATAGTCTAGATAAACACATTTTTGAGCGTAAAATCGTTAATATTTTCTTACACATTAGATTTAACCTATAATTTGGTGCTTAAAAGAATCGTCTCATTGAGACGGTTCTTTTGAGTAC